>KE504888.1:616363-628158 GCA_000441515.1 Elaeis oleifera | reverse complement strand
AATCAACTGTTCAATGGTGCTGTTTTGTCTCTTGTGATTTAAGGTGGGAGGAAAAGGCAGATGGTGATAGAAGCCAAGTTGAGTTCTAAGAATGCAGAAAGAGGAAGGAGTTAGAAGGAAGGCGGAAGGTGATGGCAGCGGAAGCCAGTGAGCATTGCAGATCAGGGTGGGTTTGGTGGGAAAAAATGAATCAAGAAGAGCGAAGGAAAAATAATTGTTTAATCCATGTGTTTGGGTTATTGATTGCCACATATCTCATTCTCTTCTTCACTATTATCCAACACAAAAATGGACACGTTTTGCCATCCTGCAGTGAGTGCATTGTGTCAAACATTCTCACAAGTGCCTTAAGATTTCCTCTATCAGCTACGGTTGTTTCTATTACCAGGAAAAAACAGAGGGTTGTTGATCTAAACAGTGGACTTACATCTAGGAATGCTAATAGCAAAGACCACCAGAACTCGACGCACGCCATGCATAGAATATGTACATGCTGCGCAACTGTAACCCCATCTTTTGATGTAATGTATTCAGCAAAATGCATATGACTGATTCAAAGAGGTTGTCTGACAGGCAAACTATCCATAATATATCTTTCGAACATGACTAATTTAATATAAAATAATACTTGATAAATGGCTATAAACACATTAACCTGGGAAGAATTGCCTGGTACATGGACATTCAAAAAGATGTAACTGATCTATGGTAGGAGTATTTTATGGACAACCATGAACTTGATAACCAATGAAAGGTTCTTAGCACATGTAATGCATATGATCCAGTAAAGGAATAAGATAGATGTCATTTCAGTCCCAATGGATACCTTTAGACTTGGTTTTATTTCATTATGTTTTAACGTGAGATTGTGCATGCACTATAACTTTTGATTGATGAAATTCTCATGTGTCTATATCCGTAGATTGAAAAAAAGTCCCCAGAGGGGTATATTTACTAAAGAATGGACTGAACCTAGAAGGGAATCCATATGATGTAATATAATATGAGATGGGACTCATGGTCATGCAGCTCAGGGGTGTTTGCATTGTCTATAGAGAAATTTTAAGCATATTCTAACAAAAAAATTTTAATTTCCTGAAATATTTAAGAACCATTGATGATATAAAAGTGATCTCAATTTAATAGGAATATAACAATTCTGCTTTACCTCCCTCAAATGTTGTAAATATTGGAACTCCTATTTCTACTGTCAAAGTCAGTTCAGAGAACAGAATGTAGTTGCTATGAAGTAATAAATTTAGCCCACCCAATATATGTATATTTTCAAAATAATGTTGAGACTTACCTCCCTCAAATATTTTTCAGCTAATTGTGGGAGGTCAGATTTCGGTTTCCATCCTCCAAATAAAGAACCCTTTAAAGTTCTTCCAGAAAGAAGCAAGGCATAATGAGCTGATACTTCTGGCCTCATTTTTGGCACACCTAAAGTCACAGTCAGTCCCCAGCCCTAAAGAGATAAAATATGTCAAAAAAATATAATATATCCTATATGTGGCTCTAAACAGAAGGGAGGATGAGAATTACATCACAACATGATTGTAATGCAGTGGATACTATTCCAGTATCACCAACACATTCAAAAGAGAAATCTGCCCCTCCATCAGTCATGCGCTTTACAACCTGCAAATTGTGGTCTGCTTATACCAATTCTCATTTATCTATTCAATTTTTCAATAAGGAAATAAGAATGTAAATAGAAATAACTTTATCCTCGTCCACTATCGAAACAATATATTATCAGTAATCAATTTTAGAAAGTGATTGTAAGGGATATATGTCTGCTAAAGAATGCAGCACACAAGAAAGAAATATTTCTTTAGAAAATACCATGTCGTAGCAAAAATGATATCTAGGTGAAAAAGGACAAATAAAATGGCCTCATCACAATACTTTAAGCATAGCTCAATCCTTATATGTTGCTCATTAATAAGTTACGGCATTCTCACAATGAGAGCATCATTATGCATGGCTACATGTTTCATGACCTGACAAAGGCAAAGTTTTTGTGTTCACACCACCACGCCCATTACTTGTAAAATAAAATTACCAAAGAAGCAAGATCAAAAGGCAATCTTTCAAGTCGGTGTTAGATCTTGAGAAAGATGTGCAGCTTGAAGAGTGAGTTAAGTTTTCTTATAATTTGTTTGTGCCCCCTAAAATTGTATTCTCAGGGTCCAAACAGTTACAGAGGAGAAGAATCATGAGGATCCAAAATGGACAAACCGTGATTGATGTTGGACTAGAAGAAGGTTTGCCTCCTCTTGGATTAAATGGTGGTTACTTTGAGAAAACCTAGTTACAAGGGAGCCTGGATGTGAGGTCTGAGGGTGATTTTATTTTAGATCATCATACTGCATTCGAATGCTGGATGAACAATTTCAAAACAGAATAATAAAATTTTGTAAATCAAATGGCAAATGTT
The DNA here is from genome assembly GCA_000441515.1 of Elaeis oleifera. Lineage (NCBI taxonomy): Eukaryota > Viridiplantae > Streptophyta > Magnoliopsida > Arecales > Arecaceae > Elaeis > Elaeis oleifera. The sequence continues at coordinate 625,715 of KE504888.1, read as the reverse complement.
TATTACAAAATTCAACTCATTCCTTGGTAAGCTATACTGCATCAGTTTCATAACAGAGATAATGTGGATCCGAGATGCATTCTTGTGTGTTGGAGGTTACCACATCACTGTCATAGTGTGCTTGCAAGTTGCAACATTCAGTGCAAACGTCTCTTCAAGGCCACTCCTGCTCTTCCATTAACTCACAGTAGTGAAGGTTAACTGACAGCCAAAAATCATCCAATGAAGAATAAAGGTTTGCAAAAAGGGGAAAGGCATATCATTGCTCATGCAGCTTGGTGCAAGATCCATAGCAGGATTCAAAAAAGTCAGGCAAGAGGTAGTTCTGGAGATTGATCTTGAATGCTATTCTTTTGGATGGGGATCAGGTGTGAATTTAGGTGTTGATTGTGATTTTACCATTTTCTGGAAGTGGAGAATATATCGACTATGTAATTTTTTACTACTAAGGAAAAACATTGACATGTATTGTGTGCATTTAGCACATATGAAATGATGCATCTTGGTAAAGTTTCTTGTTTTCTGTAAGTGCATGGAATATGGACTACCTGCTGGACAGGTTCATTGCACTCATCTGGATTGATAAATTCTGTCACACCAAAAGCCTTTCCTGTACCATGAATAAACGGCAGTCAAGAACTAAAGATCAACCTATTAGTATCAAATAATGCAACTAATCAGCATGCAGCTATATCATACCCTTTTCGTACTTTTGAGGATTAGTATCCACTCCAATGATTCGAGAAGCCCCCCTTAATTTAGCACCTTGTGCTACCTGATTGTACAACATGAGAAGTTAAAGACATGTATTTACAGAAACAGGTCCCTAGTGGCATTAAGCATTCTGGTGGATGAGAATGACAGATCTAGTTGCCACACTTACTGAAAGGCCTAAAATTCCAAGACCAAAAGTAACTAAAGTTGACCCTTAGAATTCACTGCAACACTTACTGACAGGCCTACAGTTCCAAGACCAAAATAACTACAGTTGTCCCTTTCGATATGTCTGCAACTTTCCAAGCTGCACCAAGGCCTACAAGTATGAGCATAGTTACAATTACATCGACCATCCAATCAATTGTAATATACATCATATATGCAAGCAAGAAACTTGAGAATAACAACACAGAAGGTGACAGAAAGTATATGAACCTCAAGTTGAATCACAACAATAGAATTACATGATTTTGAAAATGAAGTCAGCAAGCATATAGTGGTGACTAGATAAAAATCATCCAGCAATTACTCATTGTATCGACAACAGCAGTTCTCAGCTACGAAACTTTAGCAAGGAAGGTGTATTAAATCTTCTTAAACAGCTAGCACTGGCCCAGTGAAAATTGCAATGGATTTTAATAATCATGCTCACATAAACTTCAATATGTTTCATTCATTACGGATCATAGGCTTGCACCAACAAGGCAGGATGATACATATATTAGTAGACAGGTAGATTAAACTGTAACCAACAACATGTATACCAACCATGTTGTTTCTTTATAAATCCTTTTTTGTCATTCATACATATGTTGTCACTGATCTCTTGCAAATCCTTTACATGTTATCATCATAGGCCTACCCATCCTCATAACTAGCCATTCTAGATACAAGAAAATCTGGAAGCACAACTAAGTATAAAGCTAAATAAATAGCATACATGTGGTAAAGAAACATGGATCAGAAGTAAGCAGATCTTGAGCTTATTCTGTGCATTATTAAAATGTCAAAGATTTTCAAAGCAAATCCAATAGGGCATGAGAACCAAAGCTACCGGGTGAAGGGCGAAAATGAACAACATGACTATCCTCAAGCTTTACCTGCAGCTACTCCACAACTTAAAAGGCATATTCTATCCATAGGTGCAGTTTGGCTGATTTTAACGGCACAACCAGAGTGGACCACTGTATATTCACTGAAGCTTGACACTGCACAATAATGGTAAACAGGTCTCCCTTTTATCGAGAACGAGTCTTGTTGTCACTGTGCATGAGGCCCCTCCTCTCCAAACCCAGAGTCTGGCATATGTTACTCTTTCCAGAAAGGCAATGCTTGCAGCTCTTGCACTCTCCAATGAACACTGTGAGTACATGATCTCCCACTTCAAATTCATTAACTCCTTCGCCTACACTTTCAACAATCCTGTTGAAACAGAGTTTTTGAGATAACCATCAAGTATATAGTTTGCCAGTTCATGTCGCATAATTCATTATAGCATAACATGTCCAGATTAGATCAAGAAGAAGAACAAACCCAGATGCTTCATGGCCAAAGATCCGAGGAAACAGAGCAGGTTGTGCCTGTGATATAGATGCCAAGATGAGGAAAACCATCAATGGGCTCAATGCCAAATGGATTGCAGTTTAATAGATAGAAACTTTCTAAACCTCAAAAGAAGCATTACGGTCTCAGATATCACATAACAAGTTAAATAAAATGAAGAAAAGCAATATGCTTGGTACTTAGCTATGTAATTTGAATTTAAACTTGATCAGATTTGAACAGATACAAATGTTTTCATAAGCTTGCCACAACAGAACCACCGGTGGAGGGTAACTAGGATCACTAACATTTAGAAAGAAAATCCAATGATAACTTATATGCTAACCAACAACCATCACCACTTTGCTTATTGAATAAAACCCGACCCATTCACACATTTTGAATGAAAGAAGCATTATGAGCACAATGGCGAGGGCTTTAATGCATCGAGCAATCATTCATCATTTTGGAATTGGGAAAGCCATTTGGTTATGTTGCAAGTCATCATCATACAACTAATTCGAAATAAACAATAAACCCATGTTCCCCAGTATAATCAGCTCGATGCTAAATATGTAAGCAATGTCAACTAGTGAATGTGATTGTTTTCAAAGTCTGGCAATTTCATTAAACTTTCTTAGATTATGGAAGATGATCTAAATGCAGAAGTGGAATAAATCCTCAATTGGTGACGAATAAAACCATAATCATAACCATCAAGCGTTACCCCATTTATTTGGTGTCCGCTTTGTGCATCCACTTTTCTCCTTTTCTTTTGGAGCAAGAAGGTGGCTGTTACCATCCAAAGATTGAAACAAATGCGACTAATTCTCCCAAAATTCGAATCAACAGTACTTCTCCCTCTTCTTAGGTTATTGCTGAAACAAGAGGCAACCTAGTGTTCAGGAATGCCCTCGTAGAATTCATTTCATAGCTGGAGCCCTCAATCTAGCGTCGACTCTCCATATTTTTCACCTGGGTTTTGGGAGGCGGTTTTCTATCGGCAATGTTTGCGGCTTACAAATGAACAAATAAATGAAAGGGAAGAAAGAAGAGAAGTGTATACAACCTTTGATTCCCACTGGGTGACATCGCTCCGGCAGAGAGAAGTGCAGACGACTTTGACACGAATCTCCATTGGGTTGGGGGATCCACCTCTACTTCCTCCAGCACCAGAGGCTCCCCGGGTCCCCACGCCACCGCAGCTACCCAAAACGAAGAGAGAAAAAAAAAAAAGGAAAGAAACCAGATCAATAAAAGCGATAAAAGGAAGCATACAAGATCATGAGCTTAAAAATTAAGAAAACCTTTGCAGGTGATGACGCCCGGAGTTTTGATCGGCGAAGACATCGGAACAGCAGCAGCAGCAGAAAATCAAGGAGGATTTATGTCTCCGGCGTGGTACTCTGCTCCGTCGCCCCGTCTCTCAATGCTTGTCCCGGTCTCAATGCCTCCCTCCTCGTTTCCTGGGACAGCCTGTTTGTTGTAGAAGCGTAGGATGCAGAAGGTGTGGGAGTAGGTGAGTTGCACCAACCTCCATGTTCGGTCCCACCTCAGCTGCCAGTAAATAAATAGATTATATAAATCGACTCAAATTATTTATTAATAAATAAATTAAATTTAAATTTAATTTTTATATGTATCTAATAATAATTAATTATATTGATAAATTTTTGATTCGGACTGCATCCAATCTGAACTATATCTAATTCGATCAGACTTGATCCGATCATGACCTTGATTGCAAGAGCATTTGTTTGCCTTCAATTCAATTATCTATTATTAAAATATAAATTATAATAAAAATATTATAATGATAATTTCAATTACAAAAATTTTATTATTATAAATTATAAATAAATATAATTATAACTTTTTTTGGCAAAGAACCATGACTTTTTATTATTACTCCGATAAGGTTATTCCCTTGAAAAACTGTGAGTTGTGTTTTTTTCTGTTACGGTGTAACAATTATTATTATATTATTTTGTTCTAAGGCTAAAAAATTTCTCTCAAATGATAAACTAACCAGCTATTTTATGAAAAATCTGCTAGTGTGTATAATTTTTCCTAGGTTTGCTAACAGCCTAGTCCGCCAACAACAAGTCCTCTCGGGCTTGGATGGCAATGGGTACTTGCGAGTAACATACGCTGTGCAGCAGAATCTAATTAAATATTAAAAAATATATTGATAAGTAAAAGCTATAATTATATTGAACAGATTAAAAATATAACTAAACTAAAAAAATTATATAAAATATAAAAAAAATCACTTAATTAATTTGCTCCTATAATAAATAATATAATAAAAATAAGAAATAAAAAATATTACAATTTTTTGCTTATCAACGCACATTCAAAGAGTAAAATTTAATAAATATTTTTAAATAAGTTCACTCAATAGGCAGATCTAAAATTGCAGAACCACCTACAAATAATAAACAAATTTAACTCACTCGATTGTTTTAAAAAATACCTATACCATAAATGTGACTTCAGCTGGCAAACGTTAATCTAGACAGTAGGAAACCTATAATTCATAATTATATTTTATGCTAACTAAGGCTAAAAAAATGTAGACCAAATACTTGAAGGAATATTATAATTTTCATAAACTAATCAATGAAAAAATGCGCACCTAGCTAAAGCATTATATAGTAAATTTTTCAAATAAAAGTTTAAGTTATTTTTTTAAATCAATAAAATGTTGTTGATAACCAAAATGCAAAATCATAATTAACATCAAAAGCAACAATAATTTTTTTTGAATGAGCAATAAGGGTAAATTAATTTTGAAAAATTGATTGATTTTGATATTTCTTTTGATAATCACATCAAAAATGTATTTCTTTGGATAAGTCCATTGCAAATCTTATAAAATTGAGACAGGTTTGGTAATATGCAATATAAAATATAATTATCAATATATTAATCTTGGTATAATATCCCAGGTCAATCACCATGTGAAATTGCATTGGAGTTCTCAAAAGTTGAAATTTCGTATGATCCCACTCTCATCTCATAAGCATTTCTTTCTTCTCTATAATAATATATATATTTTGATTCCTTACATTCTATGTGGATGGAGCTAGACTACTGGATACTGCATGCTAAATATGTCAAATGGAATACTGCTTTTTTCATTGCAAAAACTAAATACTGAAGTTTTGAGAATAAAAGGGCAATGAAAGTTGAAGAGAAGAGAGCTAGTCGGTATCTTTATTATGTAGGTTGAAGATGTTGACGCTTGGTGGCCTTTGTCAACAATAGTAGAGCATGTAGAAGCATTATCTCCTCCTCAATGCGATAAGTTGGTGTGTTAAAAGCTTTCTATAATGCCTTCTTTTTTTGAGTAAACCATGCATTTATAAGCCACACATTTGATCCATTAAAAGAGAGAGGAGGAATTAATTAAAAAAAAAAAATAGCCCCGCTAACCACATGTCCTACTCACATGGGAAATGCATGAGGTAGTGTCATTCCTCAAAAAGAATGATCCAAAAGCTCCCACACTTTCAAAAAAAAATAAAAAACTCTTTCTATGATCGAGACATCTCAATATCCTTCCAACACTACTTTGATTGATAAGAGATTATTGCCATCCTCCAATCTCTCGCCTCCAATTTGCTTGAGGATTTCCTTCTTTCATCTCCATCTTGATCTCTTTCTTGATGATCTACTTCTTATTAACCTCAGAAATAATTTTGCTGATTACAAAATATTAGAGCATAAATAGATACTAATATTTTTAAATATATCAAAATATTTTTGTTAAGAAAAATACCGCTGAAAGACTCTAAGTATGATTGAAGATCAATTGAGTCAAGTGAATATAGGTTTTGAAGACAAATGGCACAAGAAAAGCTTTCTTAAAGAATCAGAGCCGACTCACCAAAGAACCAAACCAGATCTGGCACAAAATGTAACTGAAACTTTGGCTTGGCATGCAGTCGAGCCGGCTCGAAATGAAATCGAGCTGGCTTTCTCAGAAAGACAGAAAGGTATTTTTCAGCTTCTGAGAGTCGAGCCGACTCAATTCAAATCGGAACTAGCTCTCTCAGTGGAACAGAAAGCTGAAATTTAGATGTCTGAGAGTTGAGCCGACTCGATCAATATCGAAGCCAGCTCTCTTAGAAGGACAGAACGTTAATTTTTTGAGAACCAAAGTCGAGCTGACCTGAACATAGTGGACTCGGTCCGAATGCAATTCGAACTGATTGGATACTGTTTGACAGACATAACGGCTAGTTCTGTAGCGAGCCTATTTTCATCCAGATAAATTTCAATGGTTATTTTTACTTCCAATGGTTAGAAATGGCTAGTTTTGGCTTCAAATCAATCTAAACTTGAAGAAAATGATTAAGAGTTAAAAGAAAGAGTAAGGAACAAGGAGAAAAGATACTATTCATAAGAAAAGAGTACTTTTGAGTATTCAATAGCTTTCAAGAGAGTTCACCTACTTCCAACTAGATTTCTCTTGATTTTTTTTAGCGCATTCCAGGAGAAGCAAATGCATTCACTGCTGGAATTCAAAGCTTCTTCAAAGATAGCTTCAATGATAGCAAATCAATCGTCTACAGGATTTTTAATTGTTGTACTAATTTTTTTTTCAAAATTACTGTAATAGTTTCAGTAGGGGCTAAAATTTGAAGGGTTGAATTATTCCAAACTTGAGATTAGTTTGAGAGCCCTGGGATGAGACTTGTAAAGATTTTAATTGATTAACCTATGTTAAAACTAATAGAGTTTATTTGTGAGTTCGATCAAACAAATACGCTGCAATCAGATCGATTATAGTAAAAATTCTCAAAGGATTGTTGGACAGTGGACATAGGTACTTGAGGTGTACCAAACCATTATAAATTTGCTGGATTTGTATGCTTGCTATTCTATGTTTTAATTTATTCTTTGTTTATCTTCTATTCACTGCACAATCAGTACTACTTAGTAAAATTTTTAATAATCTAATTCACCCTCTCCTCTTAGGTTGTCTAGCTGGATAATAAGTGATATCAAAGCTTGGTTCTCAGCTAGATATTGATCTAATGATCAAGAGATAAAGATCATGACAATATAATTGGGAGGTTCACTTATCGAAGGACAATACACTAGACCACCACTTTTTAATGACATAAATTATATATATTAGAAAGCTTGCATAAAAATTTTATTCAAACTCTTGATTATGATATATGGAGTATCATAATCAATGGGCTACACACACCGACCATTATGGTCAATGGCATTAGCATTTTCAAACCTAAGAAAATTGAAATGAAGAGGATAAAAGGTCAATTCAGCTAAATACTAAGGCTATGCATGTCTTATATTGTGCCTTGGATGTAAATAAGTTTAATCAAATTTTTACTTACAACTCAGTAAAAAAAATGGAGATAGATTTGAAGTTACTCATGAAGGCACAAATCAAGTCAAAGAATCAAAATTAACATGCTTGTGCACCAATATGAGCTTTTCAAAATGAAAACTAGTGAAATAATCACTGAAATATTCACATATTTTACAGATATTATTAATAGATTAAAATATCTTGGTAGAGCTTATTCTAATAGTGATTTGGTGAGAAAATCCTTAGGTCTTTGTTAAGATCTTGAGAGGCAAAAGTCAAAGCAATTCAAGAGATAAAAGACTTGAACAAGCTACCATTAGAAGAGTTGATTGGATCATTGGCAACACATGAACTAGCAATGAAGCAGCACAATGAAGATGAAGGCTGAAAGAAAAGACTATCGCCCTCAAATCTACTGCAAATGATGAAAAAGAAGAGTCAACTAAAGATAATGATGATGACGAGGACATAGCCCTTATTACAAAGAAATTTCAAAAATTCATGAGGAGAAGAAGGCAAGGATTCAAGAAGAAGCTATTAGTCAAAGGTAAATCAAGCAAAGACAGAAAATGATAAGAAGCAGTCACTGTGTTATGAGTGCAGAAAATTGTGATACTTCAAAGCCGACTGCCCCCAACTTGAAGAAAAATTATAAGAAGATGAAAAGAAAAAATAGTTGCCACATGAAGCGACAGCGATGAATCTAACTCCGATGGAGAAGATGAAAATATTGTGAACTTGTGTCTCATGGCATAAAATGATGAGGTAACCTTTGAAATTATCCTATATTTCACCTTTGAAGAACTACAAGATGCTTTTCATGATTTAATGGATGAATTTAGAAAATAAATATTAAGAACAAGAGTTTAAAATAAAAAATGAAGCTTTATCTGAAGAAAAGAAAGAAATCATACAAAGCAATAAACTCTTGGTAGAAGAAAATGATTCATTAAGAAAAGAAGTTCAATAGTTAAAATCATTAGTTGATAAATTTACATGCAGCTCAGAAAAATTGAAAATGGTTCTAAACAACCAAAGACCATCTATGATAAAGCTGGAATTGGTTTTAATCCTAACAAGAAATAAAAGTTCTTAAAAAATCTTTATACTAGTTCATTATCATCATATATCACCTCACATGTTACATGCTTTAGTTGTTGTAGAATAGGACACAAAGCATACACATGCAACATAAGAAAATCTGATGGAAAAATAGTAAAAAGATTGGAGTTTCAAAAGAACCATGATTGCTAACCTTAAAGGATCCAAGAAGACTTGGATACCTAAATCAGCCACTTGATCATTTTGCAGGAATATCTTATAGCCAATAAAAATAAAAGAGCATGATATTTAGACAACAGCTATTCAAGATATATGACGGATGACAAGAATCAATTCATCACCCTTGAGAGAAAGAATGGAGGAGTGGTAACCATTGACGATAATGGCAAAGAAAAATTATTGAAATCAAAATCACTCCTTCCACTTTTATTGAAATATATTACTTGTTGATAGTCTAAAGCATAACTTGCTAAGTATAAGTCAATTATGTGATAAAAATTTTAAAATCATATTTGAATCTTTTTTATGTATAGTCACTAGTTCCTTTGATGATAGTATCTGAAGAAAATTTATGATAGTGTAGTACATGCAATTAAAAATTTGTACAGCAGAAACAATAGGTTAAACAATTTAATTCTAATCTATGTATAAGATCTAATTTAGACTACCACATCAAGATCTTGA
>KE504888.1:534546-548971 GCA_000441515.1 Elaeis oleifera | reverse complement strand
ATAAGTCCAAATTTATAAAAATCAAATATAGAAATAAAATTATAATTCAATATAGAACATATAAATAATCAAAATAATTTTATGCATATTATGAACCAAAACAGAATTATCAAAATTGTATTATAAATATATATATTAGGATATAAGTTAGGATATTATCCATAGATTCGGATCGGATTCGGGTTCGGATTTAGATAGAAAACAGTACTACCCATATCCTATCCATATCCGTGCTACAGTTTTCAAGTTTTATCCAAATCCGAATCCAAATCCGATCAAACTCTATTTTTCGAATTTGATCAGATTTGGATAGAATGCATATCCATCGGATCGGATCGATTTTGCCATCCCTAATCATATCATTATTATTTTAACATTCTGATCAATATATTTTGAAATATTTTTGTTCCAAATGCACGTCGGGGCAGCACATCGTGTTCCACAAGAAAATTGGAACAATCGGTTTCAACGGAATTTAGAACCTCAAAAAATCCTGACCTCTGGAGCCCCGTCTCTAAAGCCTAACCCAAACAAAATGCTCCCGACTATTGACTCGTTGACTACTTTACAGCTATTCATAAGCTGACATGTGGATCAAGGAATAGCTTCGAGGGAGAGCTAAAGTACCTCATGAATCCAACCGTCAATGTTTCAGCTACAGACGGCAGAGATGATCCCTCAACTTTATTCTGTTGTTTTCTTTTCTTTTCTTTTCTTTTCTTTTTTGAAAAATGGAAAAGAGAAAACTTTATTCAGTTGTAGCAACTGCTCCCGCACTCCCGGACCCAACCACCATCCTCAAGGCCAAGGCTTCCAAAAAGCCCAAGCAATAAAGATCAATTCACGCCTTGTTGGCCAATGCAAGGGAGTAAAGAGATTCCATCAAAACAATCAACTGTGCCAATCTGGCCTCTATCTGCCCTTCCTTAGTATATAAATTTATCATTCCTTGACTCCCCCGCTACCATGTCTCCAACCTCTTGAATCTTTGATCCCTTGCCTTGCACACTTCGGCAAGTCATTTAAAAACTCCTTGGTCTATACCCTCGCACCAAAGCTGCAAAGGTTTCCATCCAACCTTCAACCTTCCAAGTAGAGAAATAATGGGGGCCTCCATCTTTTCCTAATCCACCACATAAGATCTCGATTTCGATGAAGAGACCCGACAGGTACAAATATCCCTGACAACATTCTCTGACTAGCTACCTCTCTCTCTCTCAGGTTGATTTGGAGATTGTGCGACATGAGGTCGGGCATGACCAGGATATCCATATTTGTGATAGTTTTTGCGCAAATTTTTGCAATCGCAGCATCGAAGATTGCCATTGAAGAGCTCTATCACAACGAACGGAATAATCTGATTCAGCTTCGCGATTCGCTGAGCTCGACTGTGAACCTCCACTCGAATTGGACGGGTCCTCCTTGCCACAATGACCAGAGCCGATGGTTCGGGATCACATGCTCGAACTCGCATGTTGTTGGCATTGATCTCGAAGGAATTCAGCTCACAGGCTCGCTTCTGACCACGGCTTTCCAGAATATGGCATATCTCACCACCCTCAGTCTGAGTAACAATGCCCTTCATGGCTATCTTCCCAGTCTCAAAGGTCTTGATAGTCTCCAAGTCGTATCATTCTCAAGAATCGCTTTTCTGGATCAATCCCATTGGATTTTGTAGCACTGCCAAATCTTTCCCGTTTAGAGCTCCAAGATAACCTTCTAAATGGATCGATTCCACCGTTTGATCAGCAGACACTGACTGAATTCAACGTCTCCTACAACTTCATTGAAGGCCAAATTCCCAGGACTTTGGCACTGCAGAGGTTTCCAAGTAGCTCTTTTGATCATAACTTGGAATTGTGCGGAGGACCAATGGCCAAATCATGCGCAATGGCTTTGCCTGGCACCAACGTTCCTCCTTCCGAGCGCAAAGGAAGTGCACCAACTCATTCCACTAGCCGTTCGAGCGCATCGAGCACCAAGGTACTGGGGCCAAGAGGTGTTGCTTTGATTGCTGTAGGTGCATCCATGGTTTCCTTCATGGCCATCTTCGGTTTCCTGTGCTACTACAAGAGATATTATAAGAAAGCAGACGGGAAAGGAGATTATTCCGGTACGAGACTTCTTCTTTATGTATATACCTCTTAACGTATTCAAATCTGAACCTCAATTTTGTTTTTGGTGGTTTAATCGATGTACTTCAAGTAACATACAGGATTTAATTCTATTACAGGAGAAGCTTCTATTGAATTCATAGAGAAGGCTTCGAAAGGATCAGAGAGTACTGCAGAGCCAGAGAGAGCTGGACGATTGGAATTCTTTAACAAAGAAAGGCAGGTCTTCGACCTCGACGATTTACTGAAATCCTCGGCAGAGGTGCTGGGGAAGGGGAAGATAGGGACCACATACAAAGTGACTCTGGAATCGGGCGTGGTTGTCGTTGTGAAGAGGCCCAAGAACATGAATGGGTTGAGCAAGAAGGAATTTGTCCAGCAGATGCAATTGCTTGGCAGCCTGAGGCATGAGAACCTTGTGGAGATCATCGCCTTCTACCATTCCAAGAATGAGAACCTGATAGTATATGAGCACGTCCCCGGTGAAAGCCTGTTTCAGCTGCTCCATGGTAAAATCCTTTATGTCATTCATTCAAGGGACACGGCTAATGTATGGTAATTTAGCTTTCTTCCTATATTTAAATTTTCATTCTTGTCATACTTTTTTGGTGTTAGATAACAGAGGAGAGGGAAGGGTGCCTTTGAACTGGGCAACGCGCCTAACTATAGTCAAGGGAATAGCAAGAGGTTTGGCTCATCTCCACCAATGCCTGCCTTCTCTAAAGGTCCCCCATGCTAACTTGAAATCATCCAACGTTCTCATCCTTCATAACAACCACCATCCGAAGTACCAACCCAAGCTCACAGATTTTGGATTTCTAGCCCTGCTCCTTTCGCCAAACCAGTCTCTCAAGTTGGCCATTGGAAAGTCACCAGAGTTCACTCAAGGAAGAAAATTGACCCATAAGACCGATGTCTATTGCTTCGGCCTGATGCTCCTTGAAGTGGTCACCGGGCAGGTCCCCTGTGACAATGAGGTTGATCTGCCGGAGTGGGTGAGTTTGGTTATCAGAAATGATTGGTCGACAGATATATTGGATTTGGAGATAGTGGCAGAGAAAGATAGGCATGGAGATATGCTGAGGCTCACGGAGATTGCTCTTGAATGTGCAGCCTTGGAGCCAGAGAGACGCCCAAAATGAGTGAGGTGGTCAAGAAGATTGAAGAGATCAAAGAACTAAACGGTGAAGGAAAAATTTGATTATGCGAACTTACATAACATTGTGTTTTTCTCTTTAATTCTTTTGGGTGTTCTTTTGTCTGCATGTATACAATATTGTAGAATTAGACTTAAAAAACTGTATTGCAGCTGCAAAATTTCACGTAATAAAAGGAGATCTTTTCTGCTCGTCCTCAATTTATTCAGAGAAAATGACTGCAGTAAAGAAGTTGGCTGTATATTTTGTTTCGCCCTTTTGTTTATTTTGTTCTTTCTGTGTCTTCTTTGTATATGTTGACTTAACTTTTTCCTAGTCTAGCAGTTGCTCCTTGTGTAACCAAGAAAAAAAGAATTTGGCTTTGTATTCCCTTAGATTACTGAGTATAATAGCATGGTCATCTTGTCGATATTTCCTTTTATTCTGATGAATTTTAAATTCTTTTCAGTTAGTGCGCGGAAAATTCTTAGGTTTCTGAGTATGGGAAAGCTCAGATGTTCTGTTTTTGTGAAAAAACTAGACGCTGAAATCACAACAAAGGCGACCGATTTATTTCATTTAGAAGTTTAATTTGTACGTATCGAATTGGAGTACCATTCAGCCTTCTGTTTCGTGTATCATGGGGATGTATTGGCCTAATACAAAGTTGTGAAGCACTAAACGTACATGAACCTAAGCTTTCAGATCTAATATGGCATCCGCAAGTTGTTAATATAAAATGTAATTTCTGGTTTATTTGGGGATGCCGCAGCTTTTAGCCTTTTTGACAAAAGCTGCATTTTGAGGTATATCTAATTGCATGCCTCTAAAATGTGGACAAGTGTCGCAAGTTCAATGGTACGTTCATGGGATTACAGAGCTTAAATCAATCTAGCCCCTTTAGTCTAGTATTAGAAATGGTAGATGGTTACCCAGCCAACAACCACCTTGAATTGGACCCTTTTGGACTAGATACAGACAAAAGAGTTGCCCGTAGGTCTAAATATGGGCTAAAACTGAACCCAGCCAGACCCTTCCACACCTGATACACCCCGATAGCACCAAATTCCCACCAAGTCGTGGGATTCCAACGCAAATGGACCCTAACCTAAAGCTACCAACCAAATAGGTCTGGTTCGTGCTGGCATCCAAGATCCAAAACCAATTAAATTCTTGTCTAAATTCGTAACCGGCTGGCGTCGTTTGCATCACATATGCTCATATGCATGACTTCATCTAGCTTGCAAATTTGAACAGATCGCTTTGAAATGAAAAAGAATATGAGAACCTCCTGTCAAGCGGCTCTGCCCATCTCTCAACACCTTTCTCCACGTGCCGCTCCTCCCAACCCCACTCTCCCACGCGTCCGCACTTGCCTATACCACCTTTCCTATTACAACCTCCTCCCTCCCCCCTTGCCACCGCCCCCCTCTCCTTTCTCCTCATCCTTGCCTGCAGAGCCCTCATACCAAGCTGTAGATAGAACACCACCAAGGAGGAAGAGCAAGAAGAAGAAGCAGCAGCTGAGGAACAAGTAGAAGAAGAGAGGAATAGTAGTCTGTCCAACCATGCCGCTTCGCCCTAGATTCGCCTTCGGCCGCACCGAAGACGCCGTCCACCCTGACACCATGCGCGCCGCTCTCTTCGAGTTCATTGGCACCGCCATCTTCGTATTCGCTGGCGAAGGCTCCATCCTCTCTCTCGGTACACCGCACAAATTTTGTAACTAAACTGCATCCATGTCCATTTACACCGAAGATCTGGTTGCGGTCGCATGCATGGCTGCTAATTTTTGGTGCTTTGTTGCAGAGAAGCTGTACAAGGACACCTCCACCGCTGGCGGCCTTGTGATGGTTGCCGTAGCCCATGCGTTGGCCCTTTTCGTCGCGGTCTCCATCGCCTTCAACATCTCCGGTGGCCACATCAATCCGGCTGTCACCTTCAGTGCCCTTATTGGCGGCCGGATCTCCCTCATCCATGCCGTCTGCTACTGGGTGGCTCAGCTCCTCGGTGCAATCGTAGCTTCACTCCTACTAAGGATCACAACAGGAGGCATGGTAATGGACTTCTAGCTTCGTACTTAATTGCATGTGCATGTGCATCTATCTACGTATCATCCAGTACGTGTTGTTGCCGGAGCTGAAATTAATGACGTCTTGTGGTTTGTTTTGGGACCATGCAGAGGCCGCTAGGCTTCTTGCTGGGGTCGGGCATCAGCGAGTGGCATGCAGTACTGCTCGAGGTCGTGCTGACGTTCGGGCTGGTCTACACCGTCTATGCCACGGCAATCGACCCGAAGAGAGGCCATCTCGGCACCATTGGACCACTTGCCATAGGATTTGTCGTCGGAGCAAACATCCTCGCCGGCGGTCCGTTCGATGGTGCATCTATGAACCCGGCACGGGCTTTTGGTCCGGCGCTCGTCGGCTGGTGGTGGGGGCGCCACTGGGTGTACTGGCTTGGGCCTTTGTGGGTGGTGGATTTGCGGGGATTATCTATGAGTACCTTGTTATCCCCTGGGAGACTCCCCATGCTCACCAGCCTTTGGCTTCTGAAGATTACTAGATAATCTGATCCTATGTGTAATAGTTGTTCTGATCCTTTGTTTGTTTCTCCTTTAGTTGTCTGGTCGTCTTGAGTAGACGGATTTGTAGGACAGTAACCTCCTCCTAATGCCTGTGAAATTGTCAGTAATCTGTCTCTTGTATAGGGTGGATTGCGTGACTTTTTTTATCCCTAATTTATCTCATGTTGGGGATCGGGCCACGGGGATTGAGCAGATGCAAATCTGAATGCCAAGTGCGGTCATGGTGGGGCGCACATACAAATCGGCTGCAAGTTGTGTTGGTTTGGGCGCATGATTTGGCTCTTTGGCTCATGCAGTCTGATATGGAATCTTGGCTTCTCTTGGTGGGACAGAAATCTACTTTTAATGTCGGAAAATGCCAGGAGGAAGCACAACTAAACTATTCAAATTTTAGGTGCCATCACCTAGCAACAATGAACTATAGTGAGATGAAGGCACTTGCACCAGAAGAGGAAAAGAAGAAGACAAGAAGAAAGGCTAGATCGGAATAGGTTCTAACCAACACCAATGGGAGAAGTACCGAAGATAGATAAAGAGAGAGGAGGGGAGAGCCATACCAAAAAATAATAAAGCATTGAAAGGTAGGAAAGAGAGATGGAGGGAGGGCTAGCCAGGAATGGAAGTTGCATCCATGAGAGAGAGAGAGAGAAAGAAGGGAGGAGCATCAACAGTAGGATTTGATGGATGTATCCATAAGTGAGAGACAGAGAGAAGGGAGGGATTAGATTTGGCGGTTGGATCCATAAGAGAGAGAGAAGAAGGAAGGGTGAAAGGGATAGAAAGAAGTGGAGAAAAAAAAAGATGAGGGGATTGGATCTTAGAGGAGGAGATCAAGCCAGCAATGGTGGGATTTGATAAGTGGTAGTATCGATAGCTGAAGAGAGAGGGTTGCAAAAAGAGAGATTGGTTGTTGAACAAAGATGGCCATATCTGGTCAACAATCACTAGATCTCAGTAAAGATATGCTAGATCTGAAGAGAGAAAAGAGAGAGGGAGAGAGAATAGAGGAGAGAGAGAAAAGAGGGGAGAGATGGTTCGATGGCCGGCCAAAGATAGGGGTCAAATTAGTTGATGGGATGACTATCATAAGAGACTTCCTTAATAAGAGAGAGAGAAAGAGAAAAAGAGAAGAGAGAGAGGATGAAGAAGAGAGAAGGGGTGCAGCGGTTTGGCAACAACTAGATCTGACCATCAACAGCCTCGAAAGGTTGGAAATAAAGAAGAGGGAGTGAGATAGGAAGTAAGCAAGAGAAGGAGAGGGGGGAGAGAGAGGAGGAGAAGAGAGAAGGAGAAGGAAGAGAGGGGAGAGGAAAAGGGTCCAATGGCCGATCGATTGCTGGAGATGACGTATCGCCGTAGATGCATTTGCTTAGAGAGATTAGAGACTTGAGACATATTATGAAATTTTTGATGTTGTCTTTTAATTCTATAGCAAATCTAGCATAATGAATAGGAGGTGTCAATGGATTGACTGGGTAGAATCTAAACTAAACTTATGGCCTATTGGGTCTATAGTTCAAAAATTGAGTGCTAAATAAATATGGCTTTAACCTAGACTTTAGATCTTAAGAGAATTTATAATCATGATTGTAAGCATGTACACCGATCAAATTTTTTTTGAGATAATAGGAAGTGAGATAACTCATCACAATCAAATAAAATGGATGTCCCTACATCTGCTTGAATGAAATTAGCCAATTTAAGAGGAAAGTCCTTAGCCCAAACCTATTAAGCTTATTCGATGATTGCTATATTAGCTAAACAGTCCACTACATAATTAGCTTCCTGAAGAAAGAAAAGAAAATTTGGATAAAGTAGAACAGAGCAACTTGATATTTCTCAAAGCCAGATGCTGTGAAGACTCTTTGTAACTAATCTACGTCACCACAGTCTTTGAATCCTCCTTTAATAGGATTTTATCATTCTAAAACATAGTTATAGTTGTTTTTAGCATGCCAAGCAACTATTAGTTCAGCTATAGAAATAAAGTTATTGAAGATAGGAATCGGTGCACCATTTGGTTCTGCATAATAAATCTAGCACCCACAATATTAGGCTCAACTAACAAAACTTTTAAACTAGGGACAGTTAGGGGTTCCATTTGATTTACTTACATTCAAGTTTAAGTAAACAAAATAGTTATTATCCCTAAAAAATAGGGATATGTTACTAACTCTAGCAACTCTAATTACCTACCACCATAGTTGTAGAAGTATGCTTTTAAGTAAGAAAGCATGATTGGAAGATTTCACTAAAGTAAAAAAAAAGAAAGTCTTCTGATATCTAAAGAGGTTATTAAAAGTGAATTTATTCTATGGATGATTGAACTAAGATAAATACTTTGCACAGAAACTCTATCTATCAAAATACCACTATCATCTTTTACACACTTCACTGATGTTTGAAGAATGATTAATGCTAACTAGAAGATTTATATCAACAAATTATGTCTAAGTTTTAGTCCTTAATAACCATTTACATGCAGCAACATATCAATATGGCAAGAACCACAAGGGAGGAAGGTTAAATCTTACACATTAATGTCCTCATGCTTTCTTGCATTTTTTAACTATACACTTACCCTTTTCCAATGTATCCCCTCTTCTCTTAATGCTTGTCCTCCACTAGCTTCTCCATCTCCTTCATTCATAATTTCCTACTGACTTTACTTAGATTTGAATCTACCTCAAAATGCCAATTTTATATCCTTCTAGCATTTTCATTTTCTTGATGCTATTATTAGGGATGCCACCCTACTCTGGCTGAAGCTCTCTAGAGTTTTTTTGCCCTATGGTATCTCCACTTCAAGCATGTTAGTACGAGGAAACTAATATGATGACATTGATATGAATAAACTTGTTTATGAAGCTTCAAAATCCAAGAGGGTTTCATGAGATGGTGACTAATAAGAATTGGTATTAATATAGTATGAGATAAATGTCTAATTCTTTTAAAAAAAGATCATTTCGCTCAGATGCCATATGACTAAGTTATGACCTTCGAAAGTTTGGCATCCAACTCGATTTTCATATGGTAGATTTTGCTCTTGAACATTATTGAACCCTATTCCTAGTGGCCAACACGATCTATATTGAGTCCGAGGATCAATCCAGATCATCATGGGTGGTGGCAAATTGAATGAAACTTTTAAACTCCTGGGAATAGATTTGGCTCCAATTGCAACCATGGATCTCGATGCCCTCCCCTAAAGATTTCTACTATGAATTTTATTCTTTTAGATAAGTGATCTTCTCAAAGTAGAGTGTTGACAACAACAGCTTCCTCTTCCCGATCTTTTTAATCTGAAGGCATCCTTGAGAAGAGGTTGTTACAAAAAACATCTCGAATTTGACCTATAGGAGCAAAAATCCAAATGCGGAGAAGTCCAGCTCGAAGAGCACATCATGATAAGCACAAAATTTAGAGCAACGGGGCCTATAGCGCGTGGGGCAGCGGGGCCTGCAGTGTGCAGGCCAGGAGGCAGTCCAGGAGGCGGCCTAGCAAGCACGGACTCGGCCCAGGCAAGCACGGGCGTGCGGCCTAGGCCCATGCATGCACGGTTGGTGCGGTCCACTGTGGTGCAAAATTATGGTCCACGCGATTTTGCCTCATGGTCTATGGCAGTATGGTGGTCCACGGTAGGTTTCTATGCATCGGGTGCGATCGGATGGCTGAGATCCGATCTGGCATGCAATCAGATGGGCAAGATGGCTTGCGGGCGTGATCTGGGTCTGATGAGCTTGATCGGGTGTGATCCAATGGTGAGAGGTATGATCTGAGCATAGATTTGCACAATCCGACGGCTGAAGATGCGAGCGGTGCTGATCAGACAGTCAGAGACCTGTTGGAGTTCGATCATGAGTGATTTTTAATGCAGTCAGGGTTTTAGAACTTTAAAGAGCCCTATGGCAACAGAACCGTGAAGAGAGATGCGGCAGAGAGTCGTGAGTAGAGGCATCAGTGCGAAGGAGGCTCGTGCAGTAGTCGGAAGGAGTTTGGTGGGCGCCAAGTGCACGCAGCATGCAGAGCAGACATTGCAGCACCGACAGAGGATCGAGGGCAGAGCAGAGTGTCAGGTAGAGCAGCTGCAGAGAGGCATGATATAGCGGTTCACTCCATAAAAGCATCCAGGGATGTCGAGGATCCTAGTACTGACAGGCCTGTGAGAGGGTCTCCTTGGAGGATTTGAGAGAGCTTTTGTGAGGGTAGCTTCTAGTTGAGAGAGTTGTGTACAGAGAGTTGAGAGTAAGTATTTTCTCTTATACTTGTATTCTCTTTTCTAGTGAAACTTGCATGCCTCATGGAGGTAGCGCTTGGGCTGTTCCACATACTTGATTGGTATCCTTGTATTATTTTCTTCTTTTTTCTATTGCAATGCGAGTGGTATCGAAAAGATTTTATGGTAGTGGTATCCCGACCAGACATTTTCAACAAATGATATCAGAGTGAGGCGATACCAATGCGAGGTTGCGGCGATGATGGTCAAGATTGAAGATGGAGAAGACAGGTGCAATCAAGATAGAGATCGAATGTGGAGGGTTGATCAATGTTCTCTTGTGAAAAGAGGAGCCATTTACATGGAGGATGCCAGCGGGAGCTTAGTACGATGTGGAGATCTAGGTGAAGATGGATCGAGCATAGGATGAGAGACTTAGGAGGATAAATGACGTCGCGCGGAGACTATCCTGAGTAGATCTCAGGTCAGGAGGTGCTGTGAGATGCACAGCATATGATGGAGATAAAATTGAGTGGCCTGGCTTGACTCCTATATTTGCCCATCCATGAGTAGCACGTGATTGTCTTAGAGCATGGGGCAAGATTCAGAAGCTCTCAAAATCAGATGGAGGCCAAATATCTAGTTGAATTAGAGATTGTTAGAAAAATATCTCAAATTTGATCTACATGAACAAAAATCCAGACGTGGAGAAGTCCAGCTCGAAGAGCACGTCATGATGAGCCTAAAAATATGGAGCAACGGGCCTGTAGTGCCTAAGATAGTGGGGCCCATAGCATGTAGGCCAGGGGGCCACAAGGGGCAGCCCAGCAGGTGCAGGCTCGGCCCAGGTGTGCACGGGCATGCGGCCCAGTCCCACGAGCACATAGTTGGCGCGATCCATCATGGTTTAAAATCGCGATCCACACAATTTTGCCTCACGATCTACATTGGTATGGCGGTCCATGGCAGGTTTCTATGGATCGGGCATGATTGGGTGGCTGAGATTCGATCTATCGTGCAATTAGACAGGCGAGATGGCTTACGGGCATGATCTAGGTTTGATGAGCTGGATCGGGCATGATCCAATGGTGAGGGGCATGATCTGAGCATAGATTTGCACGATCCGACGACTGGAGATACGAGCGGTGCTGATCAGATGGCCAGAGACCTGTTGGAGTCCGATCAGGAGTGATTCTCCAATGCAGTCAGGGTTTAGGCTTTAAAGAGACTTGGGCAACAGAACCGTGAAGAGAGATGCGATAGAGAGCTGTGGACAGAGGCATCAGTGTGAGGGAGGCTCGTATAGTGATTAGGAGGAGTCCGACAAAGCATCGAGTGTACACAGCAGGCAGAGTAGATACTGCAGAGCACTGATAGGGGATCGAGGGTAGAGCAGAATATTAGAAAGAGCAGCTATGGAGAGGCACGATGTAGTGGTTTGCTCCACAGGAAGCATCCAGAGGTATCGAAGATCTTGATACTGGCAGGCTTGTGAGAGAATCTCTTTAAAAAATTTGATCAAGCTTTTGTGAGGATAGCTTCTGGTTGAGAGAGGATGGTATACAGAGAGTTGAAAGTGGGTGTTCTCCTCTTATATTTATTTTTTTTCATAATAAAGTTTGCATATCCTGTGGAGGCAGTGCTTGAGCTATTCTACGTATCTGATTATGTCTGTATTATTTTCTTCTTTCTTCCTGCTACGATATGAATGGTATCGAAAAGATCTTGTAGTGGTGGTGTCCTGGCCAAATATCATCAACAAAAGCTGGCACCCTCAATTAATGCTTTCCGATGACTGCCTTTTGACTAGACAGCACCCCTAATCAAGACTTGGAGGGACTTATTTAAACTTCTTCCTTTCTACAACCATCAATGATGGCATTAACTCATGCTTTAACTCTATCCTTCACCCCTCTACTTTTAAATATCCTCTAGACGAAAAGCAAAAGCATTATTCTGAGAAACCTTGAGAATTTAGGCCCAATGCTTACTTCAAGTATAATGAAGTGAGGCATTTTAAATGATATTGTCAGAATGCAATAATTTGCTTCCTTGATAAAGGGATTGGCCACTCTTCTTAGAGTTGCCATGTGAGGCTAAAGAAGAAGATGGAAGAGAAGATGAAAATATTTCATTTCAAGAAGTCCTAAAAGGAAAGTTGAGTTTCTTCCAATTGAAAATATGCATCTGAGAAGGTACGCAGAGCTTTCTAGGACAGGAGTTATCAAAATCTCATCCATTAGATATGGGATTCCACTACTAAATATGTCACGAGTTTTATAGGCTCTATGGTATTTCGATCCTGGATTTGATTGGAACTCAATTGAACTAGGGCATTTTTCCTACTTGATCTTTTTCTCAATAAGAGCTAGTCTGGTATAGGCTTGAAGGGAAGGAACTGTTTCTCTTCTGAAAGCCCAAGTTATATCTAAAAATTTTTATTAATCTATATAAATAAAGATCAAATCCTTATCTGATTAACAGTGAAACTAGAGATCAAATCTCAATTAATCTAAATTAAACCTTCACAGAGGTCTGAAAGTGCAGACCCTTTACTTCGCATGCACATCTGACGCCGCAGGAAAGCGAGATGAACTCTGATCCAATCAACTTCGCAACCTAATCAAATAAGGAAAGAGATATGCTGGTGTGACACCTCACACCAGTAGGTGGGACATCCAAGGAGGGCCCATGCCCAAGAGAGAAGGGGCGGCAACAAAGGGAGAGGCCAAGGAGAAGAAGGCACCTCTCTCTCTTCTCACACCTCTCTCTCTCTTTCTCTCTTCTCTCGATCTGATTTATTTCTATGCATCCATAGGTAGAGACCCTCTCTATTTATAGATGATTTTTATGACCCAATAAATATAGGAGTCCTAACTTAAATCTGATTTAAATTAGTCTAATACTCATGAAAAAAAGATTCCTACATGAGATAGAATTACCATCACTTATGACTACTAATTTGCACCCACTCCCTCACCTACATGGGATGCCCCAAACTAGCATCATTCCAGATGTTGGTCAGCCCACATAAGAGGAGAATCCCAGTGCAAGTAAAAATTCTCATATCTCATCAAAACAGATCCGATTCGAATCTTATTCGAAGCTGGTTCAAATAATTTCGAAAGGCTATCAATCCTAAACTCTTTAGGACTCTTGCACCAAGTCTAACTTGAATTTTGGATCCAATTAAGTCTAATTAATTTAGATCTAATCTGAAATTAATTAGTACTTAAATTCAATCTCTCATATGCTCTATGGATCATAGATCAGAAACTGTTCATCTTCGAAATCGAACCTGAACTTCATGTATAGTGCTAGCTAGACATAGTCAGCTCTTCAATCTCGTTTGATCCATAACTTAATTTTAATCAAATTAACTTATATATTCAATCAAGTCAAGTACTTCTAAATTAGATATATAACATAGGTCAATTCTTTCCTACTTTATCTGACTTGTGTGCGTAACTCCATAGATTCAAACACTAAGCCGGTAGCACAGGAACTAATTTCTACACTAATCGAGATACTATTTAGCAATAGTTTTTGATGTTCAGATAGATTGAATTATCACAAAAGAATATTTCAGAACTCATACATATGGTTATCGCATAATTCATCTTTTGACCCTGGATACTCTAGGATGGTCTCAGGTTAACTGTCAACCGAGATTGCTTCATCCGCATTGTATTTCAATCTTCAAATCCATCTCATGGATTATTCTGACCAAGACTTTGTTAAATTAAAATACAGCGATACATCAACTCTAATAATCCGGAAGGATCAATCTCATCTTGATCCACACACAGACTTTGTAAGTACTTGACTGTACCTAGTAGCCTTCCATCACTACATTAGACATCCAGATAGTCTGGTACCAAAGCACAGTGAGTTGCTTGTAAGTCACTATGATGATCTCAGATCTGAAGGATACTTATTCTCATGTGCTTTCTATGCAGCTCTTGATAGCAGAATGCTTAGCAGGTGAGTCACTTATTCAGTGACGATGTACCCCTATATCTCACCTGTATGCCATACAAGTGTCACCATACTTCTTAGTTAAGAGGACAACCAATCTATATGGCACACAACGACCTCCACTTGATAAACATCATCATCCTGTAATGATGTATCATTTGATCACGAACATGTTTAAGAACTATATGATAAATCCTCTCTTTATCTTACACTAGCATAGTTCTAAGGACTTCATCACAGCATCAGAGTTCAAAGAAGATGTTACTTTGTGATAAAAAATATTAGAATAAATTTTATTCAATAATCAATAATTCATATACAAAGCTAAACTCAATCATCACACGATTGATTTTAGGACACGATTGATTTTAGGATACGATTTTCCAACAACTTT
>KE504888.1:502732-523559 GCA_000441515.1 Elaeis oleifera | reverse complement strand
GATGAGAAGTCCCACATCAGCTTTATTCTAGATGCAACTCAATCTATATAGAGTTCCTCCACATGCCTGAGATGTAGAGATGACAAGAATGCTTATCTCTCGTTTTGGCTATCTTGCGAGTGTCTCTCCAAAAATTATTAGTCAGAAAGACCTTTGTATTTTAGAAATTACTATATTTTGGAAAAGGTTGGAGGAGATTTTGAGGCTCATCCATGCAATGCTTGGCAATGCCACCTATCACATCCTTATGAACATTAAAAATGCCATCTTTGGAAGGCCTTTGCCATCAAATATATACCCTCTCCTAGATTGGGAGGTGGACTAGCTACCTAGAGGTCCCTTGATTCAAAGGGCAAGCTCTACAGCATCCAAGGAGGACTTATCTCATAGCAATCCTTCACCCAACTAGCATGAAGGCATTATTGATCAAACCCATAATGCGGCCAGAGAACCTATTTCCAAGATAATCCCGAAGGAGGTTGCCATGCTCGAAATCTTTGTAGTGCCTATGATATTCCACCATCTGCATTGCTTCTTCCCCCTTAGATAGTCGAAAATTAGATGTTAAGCATCTTTCTTCTCCTCCAAAGCTTAGACATGATCAAGCTCAAATGATTGCCCAAGCTCCTACTCCTAGACTTCAAGAACCTAGCATCTTTCCTTCTCATCACTAGTGACTACTCACGTCAGAGTTGGTTGGAAATCCATCCTCCCTCAGTCAACTCTGTTGGACCATCCTGATATGGATGAGCCATTTACTCAACCAGGTTTGTCTCTAAATTTTTATCTAGCCAAGAGGAGAATTCAAATACCAACCTATTTAAGAATCAAATGCTTGTGATGGGCTCGAGGCTTTTAACAATCTGGCTGATTTGGATGATCTTATTTCATAGAAGACTCTAATATAAGAGGGTTAGTTGAAAGAAATATGTCCTCTTCTTCAAGTCAACCTAAACCTCCCCCCTCATTGGACTCATAAAAAATTTAACATCATTACCAAGCTCTTCAATCTTTGCTTAATCCTGCCTTGGTTACTGCCCCATCTCTTACCTGGAGTAATAGAAGAGGGCAACCTTCATTGACAAATTAGATAGGTTCCTATTATGTCTGGATTGAAGGACTTGTTCCTTTCTTCCTTCCAATGAGCACTAGTTAGCTCAACCTTTGATCATATGCTGATAGCCTTAAATGCAACAATAACTTCAATTATGGTGGCTTAAGAAGATGGATATGGAGGGTGTTGTGATTAGAATTGGAGAAGTATGGGTGGTTGTCAAATTCAGTAAGACTTTTGGGCATCATCAAGAAGAATCAAGAATAAAGAAATGAAAGTAAATCTTGTACATGATATCAATATCCTTGATAAGAAAGAGGAATAGGTTGATCTATCAATAGTCGAACATGACACTGGGAGAGTTTCGAGAAAATTCTTGGAGGATATTTATCAAAAGGAGGACTTGTATTGAAAGCAAAAAAACAAAACTAACTTAGCTCAAGAAGAGGGATCAGAACATCTCTTATTTCTAAAAGAAAGCTTCGGATAGGAAAAGGAAAATCATATTATTATTCTTTTGAATGAAGGTACCAAACTCATCAACCAAACGAATACTGAATTTAAGTTATATTACTTCTTCAAAAAGCTTTCCTTTTATAAGACAAGTGATTAACACCATTCTAGTATGATTATAGCTAAGAAATAAAAAAAAAGATATCTCTAAAAGCCATCAGAGTAATTATAATATTGCTCAGTCCACACAAGTCAATGAAGTGTTTAGCAATATAGGACACTATCTAATCAGCAGCTCCATTCATCTCATGATAGACATGCCTAACAAAGAATGAGATCCCCTCCCTCATCATTCACTAGATGTCATGAAGGAGCAGTGTGCACTTTTAAAAAGCTTTTCAGTTTGCCTTCAATGCTAAGATATCTATCCATTGAAATTTGCTTTATGGTGACAGTGTGGTGAACTTGTGTGAATTGAAAAATAAGTTCTCCCTCAAAGAAATGAAAATATGATATTCTCTTTTAATGGGCTTGAACCTCCAAGTCTTGATAGCTTTTTCTTTGCTTTCTTCTAAAAATTTTAGAACCTCATTGAGGATGATTTAATAATTCTCTTGGCAAACTTTTACAGAGGAACCTTGGACTTGGAGCAAGTCATCTTTGCTTTCATTTTCCTCATTCCTAAAATGAAAGGCGTGCTCACGACACAAGACCTAAGACTAATTAGCCTCCATAACAATCTTTACAAAATTATCATTAAGATCATCATGAGCCATTTGGCCAAATTTATTCCTTTTTTGATTGATAAGTCTTAATCTGCTTTTGTTAAGGGTCATCCTATCATCGAGACTTTCTTAGGACATATGAAATGCTCACTTATTGCAAGAGGTCGGGCTATAAAGGTTTCTTGTGTAAGTTAGATTTTCAAAAGTATTTGACATGATAAATTGAGGTTTTCTTGTAGCAATATTATAGGTAAGAGCCTTGCCAAGCAAATGGATTGAGTGGGTACACAGATCACTAAATTCTTGCTCTATTGCAATCCTGATGGATGGAAAACCTAGCAAATAGATCAAGTGCAAGTAGAGTTTGAGGCAAGAAGATCGTCTCTCACCCATCTTTTTTTCTTGCTATTGAGGTACTTTCTAGGCTTCTCTAGTAGGCATGCTCTATTAGGCTTATTGAAGGAATCGGCAACAAGAATGAATTAAGAAATTTAGTTTTGTAGTTTGCAGATGGTTTTTACTTTTTATGCTAGAAAGAAAGAGAGCTTTTTGACAATCTTTTTGGAAAGAAAGGTAGGAATCAAGTATTTACTTTTGGCTACTAAAGCAATACTTTTGGCTGCTAAAGTAACCCTGGTGCCTCTTGAAGAAATTTTTAGTAGTATAAAAGAATATTTACAGACATGTGAGACATGGCCAATGCTAGAATGCTGAACGGCCTTCCACTTTGACATGCAAGTTGATGCCCAGCCAGTGCTTTTTGACGGCCTCAACCCATCTAAATAAAAGCCAATGAATCATTAAATTTTTATTGAAGAAATCTTATAAGCATATAAATAAACTTTTTCATATAGAAAATTGTCAATTAGTGGTCATCATATTGTGACCTTCCAAAATATATGTGATCATCTCCATTCCAGAGCTTGAATCAATCCTTGTATCCATGATGCTTTCTTATAGTTTTGGTTCTTGATCTTCATACTTCATTTCGATATCAAATGTCATGCCATCGGAATATGCAATATCAACTTCTATAGCCCATATCACCCTAATGTCCATGAAAAGCACTCTCATTTGATGGATGTAAGGTGGAAGATTTTTAAGATCTAGGATAGTACATTTCATTCTTTCAACATGACTAGATGCCCTCATATTTGACAATGCACTTTGCTTAAACAAAATAATGATAAATAAATGTATCATCAGTTAATAAGTTCATAAAATAAATAAAAGGCAATGCAAAACTTATGCTATCTTTGCTTAAAATAGATTTGTGTGATATTAATTACCTAAATATGTTCTTTTATAAAGTTATTAACCTTTAAATTACTTTTGAGGTCAAAAAGTAGTCTTGAAAATAATAAATTTCAATAGAGGGCAGCTTCATCAGTAATAAATTTTCATTACATGTTGAATCAGAAATATATAAAAGTAGAATTTTGTTACCCAAATATTGGGTTGTTGCAAAAGGTTGCACTTGATCTTGTAAAGAGAGTTGCTTAAAGGCTTTTTGGAGGAAGTGGCTTTCACGATTCTATCAAATGGTGATATATCTTTTGAAAGCAGTAACATGTCATTGGGTTTTCTCTTTTTGTGCGAAGATGATGAGATGAACTACTCTTCAAAATTATTTTGACAAATCCCTTCAGAAAACCATATTTTTTTAGATCTATGAACTTTGCTTTTTCTATGGCCTCACCAAATATTATAGAGGACTTCAAAAATGGAAGAAATGTCAAGTAATATTGAAAATCTTCACTTAATCATGCATATGAATTGATCCTCTCCTTATTAAGATAAGAGGTCAGACCAAGTGCTTTGCACCATGATTCCTTATCTTTGGAAGTTTTAAGATATATAACATATTTTGCTTCTATTGTAGATGGGTGATCTCTTGCTTTCCAGTTTGCTTGGATATTTTTCATTCTTATGAACAGACAACACCAGTTCGGTTCTCTCTATATAAGAACTTTTTAATCATGGTCGTATATGGACCTAATGATAAAGATCAAAAGGACACCTTCTTTAGAGAGCTATTGATGATCAAGACCTCCATCTCTAGACCATGGCTTTTGGGTGGTGATTTTAAAATGACAAAATCATATGAAGATAGAAAAGGCAATCTACAAATCTTGAAGGATAACTTGGCCTTCATGAAATTTATCTCCTCTATTAACCTTGATATTAAAGGCAAAAATTTTACTTTAAGTAATAGAAGAGGGAACACTTCATTAGCAAGATTGGATAGGTTTCTATAATCTCTAGATTAGAAAGACTTGTTTCTTACTTCTTTCCAATAAGCACTAGTTAGCTCAGCCTCTGATCATATGCTGATAGCACTTAAATGTAACATTAACTTTAGTTATGGTGGCTTAAGAAGATGGATCTAGAGGATAGTGTGATCAGAAATTGGAGAAATGTGAGTGGCTGTCAAAATTCAATGACAATTTAGATGAGCAATTTAAGAAGGCTGCATTCTACTTTGAAGCTTTAGGCATCATCCCAAAGAATCAAGAATAGAGGCATGAAGGTAAACTTGTACATGATATCGATATCCTTAACAAGAAAGAGGAATAGGTTGATTTGTCAATGGCCAAACACAACACTAGGAGATTTTTGAGAAAAATCTTGGAGGATCTTAAGCAAAAGGAGTTGTATTGAAAGCAAAGAATAAAAATAACTCATCTCAAGGAGGGGCTGGATTGGAATATCTTTTATTTCTATAAGATGCCTTCGGGTAGGAAAGAAAAACTACACTACTATTCTTTGGATAAAGATATCAAACTCACCAATCAAGAGGACATTCGAATTCAAGTTACACTACTACTTTAAAAGCTTTTTGTAAGATAAGCAATTAACACTATTCTAATATGAATACATCCAAGCAAATCAGAAAAAGGTTATTCTTAAGAATCGTCACAGCAACTATAATATTGGCCCATGCAATATTGATGGAGTGCTCGGTGACATAGGATGCAATCCAGTTAATAGCCCATTCATCTCAGGATAGACATACCTGATAAGGAATGAGATCTCCTCTCTCACCATCCACTAGATGTCTTGTAGGAGTTGGTGGACACCTTTTAAAATATTTTTAATTTGCCTTCAATGCTAGAATTTTTATCAATTAGAATTTGCTTTATGGTGACAACATGGTAAACTTGTGTGAATTGAAAGATGAGTTTTCATTAAAGGAAGTGAAGAAAGTGGTGCTCTCTTTTAGTGGGCTCAAAGCTTCAAGTCTTGATGGCTTTTTCTTCGCTTTCTTTCAAAAATTTTAAAAACCTTATTAAGGATGATCTAATGATTCTCTTGGCAAACTTTCATAGAAAGACCTTGGACTTGGAGTGAGTTAACTTTACTTTCATTTTTCTCATTCCTAAAATAGAAGGCTTGCTCATAGCATGAGATCGAAAATCAATTAGCCTCCTTAACAATCTTTACAAAATTATCAATAAGATCGTTGTAAGCTATTTGACCAAATTCATTTCTTGATTAATAAATCTCAATCTTCTTTGTCAAAGGTCACTCTATCATAAAGACTTTCATTAGTGCTTGTGAAATGCTCACTTCTTGCAAGAGATTAGGACATAAAGATTTCTTGTGTAACTTAGATTTTAAAAAATATTTGATAACATAAATTGAGATTTTCTTTTTACAGTATTATAGGCAAGAGCTTTTCCTAGCAAATGGATTGAGTGGGTATACAGATTACTAACTTTCTCCTCTATTGCAGTTCTGGTGAATAAAAATCTAACAAATTGATCAAGTGAAAGTAGGGTGTGAGGCAAGGAGATCCTCTCCCACCCACCTTTTTTATTCTTTCTATTGAGGTACCTTCTAAGCTTCTCTAGTAGGTGTGCTAAAATAAGCTTATTGAAGGAATCGGCAATAAAGATGAATTTAAAAGAATCAAGTTTTTTATAGTTTGCATATGATATTTTAACTTTGTGTCGGAAAGAAGAAAGTCTTTTGGAAATCCTTTTTTGGGAAGAAAAGTAAGAATCGAGTGTTTGTTTTTAGCTGCTAAAGTAATACTTTTGGCTACTAAAGCAACCCTTTTGTCCCTTAAAGAATTTTTTGATTTCAAAATTATTAACTTCCATAGGAGCTTGATTCATTTTTTGAACATGAATGATACAAAACTTTAATTTTTGCTAGTTTGATGAATTGCAAGAAAGGATTAATACCTTTATCTTGGACAGTCCCTTAGTGATAGAATGCTATCTAAGCAATGTTAGATGCTTGCTTTTCAAAAAGGTGGCTTGCATCATGGAAAGGAAGGCTCCTATCTTGGGGTAGAAAGGTAAACTCTTTTGAATGCAATTTTGACAATCCTATCTTTCTATATATATCTATTTTCAAATTGCCAAGATGGGCCACCCATAGAATTGAAAAAATAAAAGAGCTTTTCTTTGGAAAGCAAAAGAAAATGTAATTGGCTTCTATTAAGTAGGATAGTCTAGCGATCTAAAATTCATGGTGTTTGAAAGTTAAAATTCAGAACAGATAAATCAAGCACTCCTCACAAAATGGTCTTGAAATTTTCTCAAAAACTCTTGGTCATGGTGGAATATGATTAAAGCTACATACTACAAAAGGAGCAGATTTGGAATGAGAATGAAGGAGCCTTTCTAGAGTTGTATCTCTTTTACATTGGGAGATAAGCAAAGTATTCGATTCTATGAGGATTTATAATTTGACTCTACCCCTCTTTGTTGGGGCTTTATATGTTTATATGAGAAGGCCATGAAGTGCAACACCCACATACCTTCTTATTGGAGCTAGCATTCACTTTTTCAAAATTAGATCTGAATGAATCGAAACAGTTAGATTCTTTGCTAGAGATTTTTACTCTTATCAAATCCTCATGGCTTATCGATATTCTGGTATGAAAACTATCTTAACATAGCTTCTTCTCTATTGACTCTAGCAGCCTTTAGCTAGCAATGAGGAATAAGCTCCACACAGGAGAGGTTTTGCTGAAGAAAGGTTGGAACATTGGTTCGAAATGCCCTCCATATGGCTTTGAAACTGGACCTATTGTAGGATAAAAAATTGATGAAATCTTTATAGAACAACTAAATTCAATTACTTGTAATAATTTGTTAGAAAGTATGGAGAGAATAAAAGGCTTGGATTTTTCTACAAAGGAAGGGTTCTGTTTATTCAACCTCTTATGGCAAATCAGAGGAACAAGGTCTCATATCTTTGCATCTTTTGCAACACCATCATCCTCATCACCTTTCTTTTTCTAGTGTTTTTGGAGGACTCGGCTTTTTCAATCTTATCTTCCTTTATAAATAGCTTTAAATATAGAATATTTTGTTCTGTTGTATCTTCCTTTTGCAAATAATTTTTAATATGAAATGCATTTTTCTATGTTGTCTTCCTTTTGTAAATTGTTTTTAATTATCTTCTTTTGTAAATAGCTTTTAATCTTCATAACTTCTAGGGGAAGCTTCATGCTTCCTCCATTTTCCATCCAAAAAAAAAAATTATGTCATACTCAATATCTATTTACATAAAATGGCATATCAACATCGCAAGCATATTTATGGGAAGGGTTAAATTTAATACATTTATGTTCTCGTACTTTCTCATATTTTTCAACTATATACTTGCCCTTTTCTCCAATATGTCGCCTCTTCTCTTCAATCTTGCTCCCCACTAGCTTTCCCATATCTTTCATCTGTAATTTCCTACTAATCTTTCTTGATTTCCGATCCGTCTCAAAGTGCATGGTTTTATGTCCCTCTAGTACTACCATTTCTCTCGATGCAATCATTGGGGAGGCCACCCTACTATGATTAGAGACATCTTGAATTTCTTTGCTCGCTGGTGTCTCCACTTCAAGCATGTTAGTATGAGATAACTGATCTGATGAAACTGACATGCAAGGACTTGTTTGTGAAGCTTCAAAATCTAAGAGGGATTCATGAGATGGTGACTGATAAGCACTGGTATTAGCTCTATTTTCATCAATATCAGTAGGTTTGTTTTATTCTCTTCATACTGAGAGTTAGAGGCATCGAGTTCTTCCGTATCTCTTCCTTTCCATTGATGAACCCATTTGAATGGTGCTACCTTTAATGGAACCCAATCATCCTTCTCATCCAACATCCATGGTATGCATATACATTCAAAATTTGGAGCTACTAGAAATTCATGAATTGCATCCTACAAAAAGACAGCGAGTTCAAAGTCTTATTATAACACTGCTTAAGAAACCAAATGAATAGAATGTGAGTGAAGTGATGCACATTGGACAAAAAAAAGTTCACTAAAAAATTTGAACTATTGGGAAAAGAACTATGATGTTTCATAGCATCAAGATCTCATGTTACCTTGAAGTAGTCTTTGAGTAGTAAAGCAATCTCACTAGAACTGATCTTTTGATCTCTAATTTTAGGGTCTAAGTCCCAATCTATTTCAGGCATAGATGTGAACCCAAACCATAATTGATCAGAAGGTGGGGGCTTGATATGTAATTGTAGTGTCCCTCGAAGTGATGCGACCCTCATTGTCAAGGATAAGGGAACCTTTAAGAGACAAGAAAATTGGTTATTTACAATTGTCTACTCTTTTTATAATTAAGGACAAAATTGTAGGATATTAAACCCATGCTTTCATGACCAATCAATTCAAGCATATGATAACAAGCATATATATTAAAACATATTAATTTTAATACATAATGTACTAGAAACAACATTTTCTAATGCTTCCCAATAACATAAAGACAAAAATGGTCCTAACAATAGCAATGTTTCTGATGTTAATATCTCATGTAACTCATGAAATAATCTTCTTTAATGCAACTCAAAATAATATTTCACAAGATAGAAAGAATGAGCCCATCTATGTGTTACATATGAGTTGCAAGTTTTTGTGTCAAAAATCATCGAAGGCTAAATTTTTCAAACTTCCATCAAAATAAGTCTAGTATATGATGATAAATCCATTCTAAGTAATTTAATAAATGCAATAAGGCTTTTCTAATCTATTATGTCAGCTTTATAAATCCAGCTATAGTGTCACATCCTTCTATCATTTTGTTGGTAATTTAATTCTTCTCTTATTACTTAACATACTACATCAACATGGCTTGCCCTTTGAAGTTTTGGTGATCAAAGCTTAATACCAAAAAGAAAATTAGTATCAAAGAATATTTACAGACATGTGAACATGATCGACGCTAGAATGTTGAATAGCCTTCCACTTTGACATCCAAGTTGACGCCCAACCAATGCTTTTTGACTTCTCCAAACCATCTGAAATAAAAAGGCAATGAATCACTAAATTTTTTATTGAAGAAATCTTATCCGCATATAAATAAATATTTTCATATAGAAAATTATCAATTAGCAATCATCATATTTGTGACCTTCCAAAACATATGCGATCATCTCCATTCCAGAGCTTGAATCAAGCTTTCTATCTATGGTGTCTTCTTGTAGTTTTGGTTCTTGATCTTTATACCTTATTTCGATGTCAAATGTCATACCACCTGAATATTCGATATCAACTTCTGCTGCCCATATCGCACTAATGTCCACAGAAAGCACCCTTATTTGATGGATGTAAGGTGGAAGATTACCAAGATCTAAGGCAGTGCATTTCATTCTTCCAACATAATTAGGTACCCTCATATCTGACAGGGCACTCTGCTTAAACAAAATAAAGATAAATAGATATATCATTAGTTAATAAGGTCCCCTCGGGCCACAAATAAAATAGATAAAACAAAAGGCAAAGCAAAACTTATACTATCTTTCCTTAAAAAGATTTGTGTGATCGTAATTACCTGAATTTGTGCTTGTATAAAGTTGTTAACCCTTGAATTTCTTTTGATGTCAAAAACAATCTTGAAAACAATAAATTCCAACAGAAGGCAGCCTCATCAGTAATAAATTTCTCATTGCATGCTGAATCAGAGCTATCAGGAAGTAGGATTTTGCTACCCAAATATTGGGTTATTGCAAAAGGTTGCATCTGATCTTGTAAAGAGTTGGTTGAAGATTTCTCGGATGAAGTGGCTTTCACAACTCTGTCGGGCGGTGATGTATCATCTGAAAGTGACAACTTCTCACTATGCTTTTTCTTTTCATGAGAGGATGATGAGACCAAACTATTCCTTGATGTTATTTTCACAAATTCCTTCAAAAGACTCCGAATTTTTTAGATCTATGAACCTTGTTTGTTTTTTCTATGGCCTCACCAAATGTTACAGGGGGCTTCAAAAATGGAAGAAGTGCTAGATAATATTGAAAATCTTCACTTAATCGTGAATATGAATTGATTCTCTCCTTATCAAGATAAGAGACTAGACGAAGTGCTTTACACCAGGATTCCTTATCTCTAGAAGTGTTAAGATATATATAACATATTTTGCTTCCATTGTAGATGAGTGACCTCTTACTTTCCAATTTGATCGGATATCTTTATCCCTGCGAACAAACAATATTAGATATCCCAAAAAGAAGTTTCATTTTGCTATTTGCAATAGTTACTAAATATTAACAATAAAAAAGTTTGATAGACACTTCAGATCCATAATGATATCTAGAAATTAAAATTAAAACTTCGGAAGGAAAAAATCACTCACAGAACCGACAGAAATGCGTGGATCCAATCATAGTTATGAACTGCATTGTCTCTAAACAATTGTGGAGTACAATCGTATTTATAGGCATTACTAGCGTGTACCTTAATGAGGGAAGAACATGTATGTGCTAGTTCATTAGCTATTTTATGCTAGCGAAGAAGAAAATATATAGCTCACCACTTCTGTGAAGACTTATCCGAAGCAGAAACTGTTGTCACGAGACAGTCCAAAAGTTTGATAGACGCTTCAGAGCCATCATGATCTGACAAGATTAAGGCAAGATCCTTAATTTTTGCATGTTTCTCGACGGGGTAAACCTCGATGATTCCTTTCGTTCATTTGCTCCTTGGCCCCTTTCGCAGGTGATTCTTTGGTGCAAATATGTGGAACCTTTGCCGGTTCCAACACCCAAACCGTGCCCTAATCATCACAGAAAACAAATATGTATGAGCGTCATGGATGCTAATTAATCTTGACACCATGCACGTCGTACAAGATCACTGGTTAGGGTATACAGGAATCTACGCAGGATCATTTGGATCAAAAAGATGTGTTGGCCACGTACAATGTAGCCAAGAACGGAAAGAAAGGAAGAAAGAAAATAAAAAGGCAATCTTACGTTTTCCTGGAAGTCTCTTTACTCGTCAGCCATTTGTAGCGTCACTTACTAATAACATCCTTTTTTGAGAATGTACCATTGACCCATCATCGAAAAGAAAGAAAGAAAGAAAGCGAACGAAAGGAATCAACCCGCAGGAAATGGAAGAGACAAACCAAGCGTACGAACTAATACGCTAAGAATGCTTCATTTAACCATCTCTGAGAATCCCATTAAATTGGCAAGGGAAAATATATAGTATGCATGCATGCATGCATGCAGATAAATAGTAAAAATCCAAGAATGGAGAGACTTTAGCTCGATCGACAACAAGAAGCTTACTTCCTTGCTGCATGTGAATGGAAGGAGCGCTTGGCATCCGGATCGCAACCTTTGTCCGGATTTAAGAGCGCAGGCTGTTTTCGGCGACAGAAGAACCAATAATAAAGCGAGAAGGGTGTGAGGAGGAACTCGATCACGAGCAAGGCAACACCTCCCATAACAACGCCAAGGAACAGGAAGACCGCGGCAGCCGCCATCGTTGGTGGGAGAGAGTATTCGAGAATGGAGAGGAGAGGAAGCGGGATGGGATATATAGGATTTTGCGGGATTTTGGGATCGTTAACTAAGAGTTATCATCATTTAAATTTGATAGATTGAAATTTTGATATTTTTTTTTTCTTTTGCCATCCCGCCGACTTTCTGTTTTTTTTTCCCTTCCGTTCCGGCTAAGTTGTTTGGTAGCTGGGTGGGCATCGGTAAACGGACTTATTTACCCGCTGTTGTTGCACGAATACGATTAAAAAATAACTTCTCGGTTACCTCTGTCCTCCTCGTTCTGGATGTTCACCACCATCTCGGTTTCCATGTCCATGTCGATGTCACCTCCCATGTCTGCCTGTCGTTCCTGCGAGGGCAGGAGCTCCTTAAATTCATCTCGTCGTTCTGGCCCACGATGGAATGAATGAAAACTAAGCAAAAAGATGGGAATTAGAGGTATTCCTTATTTGAAGAAAATAAGACAGGGAGAGATATTCTTGAATTGGGATTTTGGATTAAATTGAAACAAAGACAACGCATCAGAGAAAACATATAGAAATCATCAAATTGTAATCCATGAGTTTCATTAATCAGTCATGATTTATTCATATTTACATCATAAGATCTATGCTAGCTAATTACAAAGTTCTTAGCTTAGCTAGTTTATGTATCAAGAATAACAGAGAGTATAATTACACAAGACAAAAATCAAGAATAATTCAAGAAATTTTCATTAAATTGGAGAACGATGTTACAATGTTTCCACGCACTTCCTCATATAACAATACCCTGCACAAACAGTTCGGCCTCTCTTAAGCTCCCCAACAGCCCTTTGAGCCACGAGGACTACCAAAGCCAGAAGAAGCGACTACGGTGACTTCTTTCGACCAGCAGTCACCATGAGTGCGGTTTCTCAGCATGACAATACCAAAGCACGTCCATATAGCCATAAATTTGAGAAAGGGCAAGAGCTTTCCTTGAATTTACCAACCCAAGACAAGAGGTTATACGTAACAGTCCAGGACCGATAGAAGATGTTCTCTCCATTACCAAAACTCTCCAAGAAATATAAGCAGCGGAGTCAGAAGTACCCGTATCCACCTGTTTCAGAACCACCACCTCCAGAGACAAAAACTGTCAAAAAGAGAACCAAGCCCTGAGATCTTTCAGTTCTGCTCGTCGTCAATCACTCTGTTGCCAAAGAAAACTGGAAGGGCTCCAAAACCCTTCTTCTTCACTAACATCTACAAAAGCGACCGAATCAGAGTTATCGGCATTCACTGATCAATCTGATCTCCAGCATGGCGATATCATGGGGCAGGGCCGGTCAGAAAGTTCTTCGAGAACTAGAATGGTGCCTGATATGCACATTGGGGTTCAGTGACTGGTGAAGAAGTTGAAGTCATTGTGGACAATCTTAAGCTGCCTCAGCCATGAGTCTGCAGCATTATAGAGGGAGACAACTCTTTCATTATCTCCAGTTTCAGGATTCGTCCAAAGTTTACCCCGTGCTCTGTAAGTCGCGAGGCCGAAAGGGTAAAGACCAATGCAGTTGCTCTTCTCCTCAGAGTTGCTTCTACTCTTCCCATCTCTAGTGTAAGACACACGTTTTGATGTGCTTCCCTGCATAGGATCTGCAACAGCATCACGGGGGAAAGGTCAATTAAAATATAGAGCTTGGTCAAAAAGAAAAAAAGAATACATGTATATACCCAAATGAGAACCATTAAAAGGAAGGATAATCTTCCAACATTCATGTTGCACTCAACTCTCGTTAAAATAAGATCAGCTGACCAAAGGTGGGTAAGTGCTTAAGATACAAATTTCCAACTAAATGTTTGATTTGGATCCAAACCTGTCGTTACACAGACAACAACTATTGGCAAGGCTTGAGATTAGAAACAGTAACATGATAGTACTCACATAATTATGCCAAGAAAAGAGTAATATAAATATAAGAAAAAGTTGGTAACTGAATCCAACAAAAAAGAAAGAAACTTGGTCAGGGTTAGCTTAGAAATGGTTAATGTGACAGCCAACAGTCACGGCATGCTAAAGAGAATGTACAACTAAAACATGTCTCATGTGAGAGCACTGGGGTTATCGACTGGTTAGCTTGGTTTGGAGAGAATTTTCTAGATCTTTCTGAGATGATATAGAAAGAAAGTTCCCATATTGATCAGGTCACAATCAAATTTATGACAACCATATCTTTAGGCAAGCTTTTAACTGCAGATATTTGAAAAAAAAAAATTCATATTGTAGACTAAGAAAGAGAAGAAGACAAAAAGGAACAAAAATTTCCTACAGGTTAGCTGAAAAGAGATCTTGAT
Source organism: Elaeis oleifera (assembly GCA_000441515.1). Taxonomy (NCBI): domain Eukaryota; kingdom Viridiplantae; phylum Streptophyta; class Magnoliopsida; order Arecales; family Arecaceae; genus Elaeis; species Elaeis oleifera. The sequence continues at coordinate 509,248 of KE504888.1, read as the reverse complement.
GTTAGGAATAAATTATCATTTGAGACCGGTGATAAGTCCATCATTCCACGATCTGTCAAATCAGCTCATTGAAAGGACATGATTTTAACACTCACAACAAATTGAATTGTTATTCTAAAGTGAAAATCTCAAACACGTGCAGGTTGCTGCTAAACTTATAAAGGTTCCTTGGAGAAGCATTTACATGCCTATTAGCGCAGACTTGAAACTGGACATTATCTACCACAATCTGCATACCACAACTATCATAAGCAAGACAGTGTGCTTTTTCACTAATGGATAGTATCAAGACACTAAGTAGAACCCATTTAATTGAATGAAGCCATCCAACATATGAATATAAAGACCATAATGTTTCTCATTGTTACTGCTTATGCACAATGTGAAATAACAGGGATGTGTTTCCACACTTAAAATGGCCAACTTATGGTGGAATTCCTTTTCTCCAATAATTTTTGGAGCATTCAGCCTCACAGTTCCCCAAAGTTCAGATAATTAAATGCATCACAACCAAAGATGCCTTCCAACTTACAGTTTCACTAGCCCATATTCTCCAGGATTCAGCTAATGCTTTCCAACAACTTGAATTACATGGTAATTCAGCTCATCAAGGATGTTTGTCACCAAAGAAGGTGTGATTGGTATCTGAAGAAATTTTGCTGTGTCCATGACAAAGAACTACAAGGATAAATTTTACTACAGATTTTTGTACATGAGTTTGTGAAATCAAATGTGGACATATTGACTCCTCATTTGTGCTTTAACTAAATCAGAAAATGCATCAAAAGTCAAGATTCCCCTAAAGTTCTGATTATAATATTAACAAAATCATATGCGATGGAAATTCTAAGTCACCTGTAAAACACACCAGACAACAGATTGGTATAGGTTTAATTACTTCACCATTTGGTTGTTGTTTACAAATTAACTACTGTACAGATAGAAGAGGTTCTGTAACATTTCATCTTCGCAAATGCCTACTAGACAATCCACAAGGGCAATCTTATGTGGACCAAGTGGAAATAAAGGTAACAGAATCTACTAACTACAAGTTCTAGTAATCTACTAACTACAAGTTCTAATAATTTTATGACAAGACGTGACATTTTTATGACTATAATAGCGTCACAAAGGTCCAGTCCAAGGAAAGCAAGACAGGCCCCTTACATATACTTTATAGAACAATTAAAAAGAAACATTCAGCTGACATGAAACTAGCACTCATAACATTGAAACATATGAATGATGAAGCATGTTCACCATCTAACTTTCAATCAGCTATTTTAGGGAGTACAAATTACCCAACAATCATTTAAGTCAGACTTCCGCTTTATTAAGAGGAATTATACAGAGGGTGCCAACTGGCTGGAGTTGGTAAAATTGCATCTTGATACAAGAGACTTCCGCTTGATTGCTGCACTCATTCATTAAATAGATAGGGCCTTGGACCCTCCTAACAAGACAGGCAAGTATGAAATTAGACTGATGACAGAGAGTAGTTGCAAGAAATTTTAGCTCGGTGAGATTATTGTTACCAAGAAGACCAGGGGTCTTTATGCCCGTTGATACAGATTACAAGCTCTCATTAGATAATCTGTAATATGGATAACTGCTTCCCAACATTTCAATGAAACTGCAGTTATTACATGCTTTAATAAGAAAATCATCCCATTCAAGTGTCTAGGAACATGATAATTATTCCTTATAAACTAGATATCATCAAGGTGCAACATTCCTCATAAACTAGCTCCTATCAGAGTTGAATCAGATAAAGGAGTTGTTAAATGCCACTATGTCAAAAGAAGGAAGGAAAAAACAAGCCTTAAAAAAAACAATGCAAGGTAGATTCAAAAGAGTAAATGTACCATGCAATATCATAGGAATGGTTTGGCCTAAAATTCAAGGTCTAGGAAACAGGTGAAAGCTGCTACAATCAAGGTTTGCCATATTGGTCGGCACCCTACGATGCCGAACTGCTACACAGTCTCACACCATACCAACACTTGGTACATTTCGTCATCTCATAGCATACCATATACCGACACTATAATAAAATGGTACCGGGATAGGGTTTGTTATCGAGATGGTGAACATTGCCTACAATTATTATTGAACCTAAGAACTCAATCTAAAGAATATGGATATACATGCTTTTATCATTGAGATATTCTCTTCTTGTATATCCAAGATGAGATCTCCAATAGTTAAGGGTGATAAATGTGTTGCTCCTTGACCTTGATGACCTTATATACCAACCAATTTTCTAGCATCCCAATGCTCAATATTAAGGATCAACAAGATTTTATTATTGAATGACCAAGCACACATAGGGTACATTAGGTTGTTGAAGTGGAAACTAGGAATCGTTATCAATTTCCCATTCTAGCCCATTCATGTGTTTGTTAACTAATATAAACATGGGAATGCTAATTCAGATGGGTATTGGATTTCCAATAAAGGGTATAACATAGCTAAGGATTTTTAGTACCATTTTTCCAAGGTGTTGGATTTATGTGGAAAGTTAAATGAAGAAAGTCCTATGCAATTAAGACTCCTATCCAATTGTCTCTCTATTCCTTCCAATTCCCATTTTATCTTTCCCTCTCCCTTTCTTCCTCTTTATCTATGTTTATTACTGATGTATGTTAATGCCACTATCTATGAAGAAGCTGCTAGTGAAAATGTAAAATCTCTCTCCCCATATCCATGCCATGAAGAAACCATTTCTGATAAGCATTGCTTACTAGATCAACAATCCTAGACTTGTCTGAGCATGTAAAGCAAAATTAGTTTTCTTGATGATTGCTTAGAATAGATATTCTAGGAATGGAGAAACCATTATTGATTCTCATCCTCAATAATTATTAATGGCTTCAAGGAAAGAAACATTGCTAGCCTCATCATCAAGGTTCACTAAATTGGTATTAGAGGTCATACTAGCTAGCAAGTGGTTCTATAAGGAACTCGTATGTACCGTACCATCCCAATGCATACCAGAACTAGAGGGAAAAAGAGAGGAATAAGAGAGTAAGAGAGAGGTGGGAGAGGGAGAGGGAAATCAAGAGATCAAGAGAGAAGGAGAACAGTCCGAGAGGGAGGCAAAGGGATTTTTATATATAAAAAAAATGAGCCAGATCGACTAGCCAAACCATCCAAGTAACCACTTAGCCTAGTTGGGTATGCCCTGAACCACCCAGTTCTAGTTGACTTGGTGGTCCTTGTGATCTAACAATAATTGTGATGCTTGTCTATTTTTGTTGAGATGGATCCTTCTTGTGGATCCAAGTCCAGAGTGGGTGCTAAAACACCCCAAACAATGTGATAGGTATAGAGAATAAAAACACTTAGATATCTAAGGATCTACACAACTAACAAGGATCTTTCTATGTCTTTCCTTCACTTAGCTAACTCCATAAATTTCTTGTGGAGAACCCTTCCATATGTGCCTTGCCAGAAGTTGTCTCAAACCTAGGAGAGCTTACTCCATGTATATCTTGCTTAAACAATTTTTCGTTTCTCACAATGTATAAACCACATTCAAGTACTAAATATACTAGTCTATATGGCCATGCCATATTATACATATATGCCTTTCCATATATGCCTTGCTAGAAGTTGTCTAGGACCTAGGAGAACTTAGTCCATGTATATCTTGCTTAAACAATTTTCCTTGTCTTCTCACAATGTATAAATCACGTATTCATTTACCATATATACCAGCCTATATGGTCATACAATATTATACATATCATACCAGTATATCTTTGGTACAGCATCATATCAATCCATGGTACCAAGGTTCACTATGCCGATATCGAGGCCCGGACCAGTCAACCGACACAACAAAGAAGGTAGAGGGAGAATGGAGAGAGAAAAGAGAGACAGAGAGGGAAGAGAAGGAAAGGGAGAGGGAGAGAGGGCCTTCAGAAGCTTCTAAGGCCGTCGGAGGCCTGCCGCACTTGCTGGAGGGTTGGAGGAGGGGCTCTGCCCTCTTCAAGATTGAAATGGGGGTGGAGAACCCTATTTCGATTAGGAGGGCAAAGCCCCTCCTCCAACCCTCCAATAGGTGCGGTGGGCTTTCAATGGCCACCGGATGCCCTCTCTCCACCCCATTCAATCTTGAGGAGGGCGGAGCCCCTCCTCCAACCCTCCAATAGGTGCGATGGGCTTCCGATGGCCACTGGATTCCTATCTTCCTCTCCCTCTCCTTCTCCCCCCCCTCTTTTTCTCTCTTTCCTTCTCCCTCTCCCCTCTGCCGATTTCTGATTTTGATTGCCAAAACCATCCCAGTCCACCACCGACATGGCTTAGTATGCCCCATACCAGGTGGTTCATGATGGTTCTGGAATCCTTGCATGGTACTATATATCACTTTTCTAAAGCAAGCACCCAAAGATGTATCATATGTCAAAACAATACCATGCCATGCTAGTTTATATTATATTAGTATGATATTAATCCAAGACTTTAAAACCCTTGGTATAAAGCCAACCAAAAGAATCTTCTGCGCCACCTTTATATCCATTATTCCTCTCGTAATTCTTCCTATCTTGCCCTGGCATCTTTCTCCAACCTTTTCTCCTAAATGGGACATCATGTCATCTTTTTTCATGAAATAGGAAGAAATTAAATTCTACCATGTTTCATGGATCATCCAGGTCAGAGGACACCATTCATTGCAGCAATAGTCCTATTCATCATTTTGGGTCACAAAAAATCTTAATATGTGGAATCAAAGGATGGTAGAGAAGGCAGGCCTTCCTTTGTTCTTGCATTTTTCATCATATCTAAACACTAAGCACTCTGGTAGAGTTGTTAGTGCAAATAAATCCCCTATCCAATGGAAAGATAGAGCATGTTAGGAAAGAATTAGAGGTGAGAAGGAGAAAAGGAAGAAAAGGCCTAGGTGTCACACATGGAAGGGAGGCATTTAGGATGTGGCATCCATAAAGAGTGATTATGTCTGAGCAAGAAGCACAATAGAAAGGTTTTCAATTGATAAGTCCTTGGAAACTAGCGAATAATGAAGGAGACTGTAAGAATTGCATTGAGTATGAATATTCAACAACATCCAAGAGGGTGGTAGTCTTATTTGCAATAGCCATTGTACAAAGTTCCTTGACCCTTAATAAGCTTATAATTTAGATGTTCCAACCCAATATAAAAATCAACTCCACATTAAAGGTCAATTCCAAAATCGACTGATGTCTCAAACTGGTCAATAGTTTTAATCCAACGACAGAGTCCTTCACCTGGCACTTCTAAAAGATATTAGCAACCTCAGAAAAAAGGAGGTTTTGGCCTACACAAAATAAGCGTTACCAGCTATAGGATAGATTGGAACCAATTATTATTGAAGTTCTAAAATTCAATAAAATCGAGAGTAAGGGATTAAACAGAATAGGTTGAGTTTCCATATACTTTTTTGGTTATATCAAAGTCAAACACATGAGACAAGAAATTTTAAATTAAAGATGGAGCATGAAGGCAACTTGTTATGTTGATAACCTTGATGTTGAAAGAGAACCCATTAGTTGGGTTTCAAGGGTGGCAATTTAAGCCAACACATTGGGTACCTACTTAACCCGGCTTTAATGGGGAGGGTTTTATCCAACCAATTTAAAGCTGGGGCCGGGGATGGATTTTAATTCTGATACCCGAAGTGTATTCATGCCAAGTGCGGGTAATGGTAAGAACCATCCCAAACCTCATCTTATACAATATAACCCTAACAAACTCTTCACTTCCCCTCCCACCACTGTCACTTGACAACTCGAGTCCCCTATTCGGTGGTCTGTGCCCCATTTGCCTCAGCCACAGTGCTCCACACTCCTCCCTTCAGCCATTGTCACATCGATCATCGAATGGCTGCTCATCCCTCCATCATTGCACCTACTCTCATTCCCCAAGAACATGATCATCCTAGTGGAGGTCTTCGTCTCTTTGAGCCCTCATCCCTCACCAGCATGGTCCTTGACACTAAAGCCCACAATCTTTTGGTCAAATATGGGTTGCTTATTTCGATCTTCCTTAGTTCCTTTTGATGCTCTGTGATTATGCGATAGGGTGCTAGGGTTTTGGGTTGTTCACTTAGCAGTTGATTTGGACTTTCGAAAAAATGGCCAATTGCTGCTTGGTAGTTGTTGGCTAAAAGCGAGCCTCATTAATGTAAACAATCGATTAATCAGAATTAGGCAGACAACCATGATAGGATACCTGGACATGCGATCTGACAACCATGATAGGATACCTGGACATGCGATCTAAATTTGGAAGCAATTTTAGGCTGCAAGATTTGAGTGCATGGTTTGCCGTACCGGGCCGAACCACCCGGTACGGAGCGTACCGAGCCGGACCGACCCCTTACCGGTCCGATTCGGACCTGTTTTTCGGAAAGAGACCCCGAACCGCACCGAACCGAACGGTTCGATGCGGTTCGGGCCCATACCGCCCGAAATCGGCGGTACGGCTCGGTTCTGGACCAATTCGGAGTGAACCGAACTGTACCGCCCATGG
>KE504888.1:490871-502160 GCA_000441515.1 Elaeis oleifera | reverse complement strand
TATTATAAATCTTGTGATGCTAGTAGTGGTATATATATCTCAGAGTTAATGAAGAAATTCTTATGGTGAAATCATAAAATTGAATAACTTCTGATTGCATAATGTTGTGATGCTGGAAGCTTAAACTGTTATATGCGATATCATATAGGATCACAATTAGAGCAAGGCTTTTCATAAATAAGTCAAATAGAAGAGAGTTCAAGTGTTTACCACCCTAATTTTAATCAAGTTAAATGATTGAGGGCTTTATGATGTGTTCTGAATCTTCCAAACCCATTTTCTTCTGCATAAAACTGATTCGATTGCAACATATGGCTATTAAGAGTCTTTGTACCGCAATCTAACTCCAAATTGAACCCAAATATGTCAATAATATGCAATATAATACCATATTGAAGTTGTATTTACCAATTATTAACTTCAAAAATCCAAAAAAAATTTGAAAATCGAAAAAATATTATGTACCGGTACTGGACCAGTACGCCCAGGCATACCGTGTGTCGGTACGATACGGTACCGATACCGTACCATACCGGTCCGGGACCGGCATGCCGTCCGGTATCGGTACAGCGAACCTTGTTTGAGTGCAAATGGATTCTTTTCAATCTCGATCTAATTTCAACATCCATTATATACAACAAAATTTTCATTAAAATCATTTCCAAAAATTATCATAGTTGAGTTTCAGTATTTAGCTATGCCACAAGATTTATTACTTTTGCCCAACTGCTTTTCTTTATTGTATGGTGGTTTGGGAGTTTATGTATAGTGAGATCTTTGTTACAAATGTTAGAAGTCATTCTAACGAAGTTACCGACTAAATCATTTTGAATAAGAAGTTACTTATATTTGCTTTTCTATGATACCTACATACATTCTCTAACTACTTATGGACCAAGGGCAATGCAAAGATAAAGAAACATGAGCTCCAAAAACCAAATAACATATTTTGTTTTATTACCAATTATGAAATGATTGCTTTGGGGCTAATGCATTTATTTTTATCTAACCCGACCTGCCATATCCTACCCAACCAATCCCACTCTGAGGTGAGTATGGAGCGGGTACTGATATAGGGTTTCCAATTGCAGGACAGTTACGGATATTGGCCTATCCAACCCATACCCAATCAATTGCGATCCCTATTAGGTATAAGGAGTCAATGCATCTCAAAAATCATAGACATGCCATCTAAATCAAAGATCTTACCTCATCAGTAAATGGCATCTCCTTTGTTCTACTACTATATTTTCTCAACATGAAATTAATCGCTATAAAAGCCTTTACCTCTGATGACTTAATCTTCATTCTATTCATTTGGAAGGTAGCTTTCCTTATAGTACTTTTTTTACAATATAGTCTCTTCATCAATGATTTAAGCATTAGTGGGACGGGGCCATCCCGCCCCATTCCTCCAAGATTTCGGCACCTGGGACGGGTGCGAGATCCTGAAACGTGCATCTGACCTCCGTTCTAACTGTCCCACCTTTCTGGCCAGATCATGTGTCGGTACAGCCGTCTCGATCGGGACTTGCCTATTTTTTCTATCGATTCATCACCAGGAGGGAGAAGCATAGGAGGGAGGGAGACATACTGACCCTTTTTCCAGCGATGTGGAGGGAGGCATTCGGATCTCCGACGAAAAACAAGGGAGGAGGGAGGAGAGATTAGAGAGGAGCGGAGGGAAGAATGGTTGAAAGTTGAAACTCTAGAGGCCATTTTCGCCTCTCAGTTCAAGCAATCGGTTTCGTCGCTCTTTCGGCCTCTCCGTTCAATCGCACCCACACGATTCTCAAAGCACGAATCCTCTATGATTTGGCTGTGCATGTGCATGTGATTTGGCTCTACGTGTAGTGCATGATTTGGCTCTATGTGCGCCCACACGACTCTGAAAGCATCGGACACCGATGTGATTTGGCTGTGTGACTTGGCCTTCACGCATGACTTGGCTGTGCACAATAGAATAATTGGCCTTCACGTCGTGGTGATAGTCTAAAATCCTAAAAGCTTGATGATAGTCTAAAGATATGGAATAGTCTGAGATTGATATCATGATGAAGAAAAAAAATCTAGAAAAAAAAAGTATGCATGGAAAGAAGAATCGTATAAACATATGTATTCCGCATTGAAATAAGAGACCAACACATGCATTGAAGTTTAAATATATTTAAACAATAAATAGATCAGTAAAAATTCAAGATAAATTTAAGAAAATAATATTTATATATATAAAAGGATGTCCCAAGTATGTACCAAGACGTCTGATCAGGACAGCCATCAGAATGAGGCGGGATGCAGGGTGTCCCATTCCAGATGAAAATTGGGATGCCCCCATCCCACACGATTTAAAACCTTGCTCTTCATTACTAATAAAAGAGTATCTCATTTGAGAAAGTAAGAATTTAAATCTTAATACCAGGTTGTCTCGATCTGGGACTAGGACAGCATCGATATGAATTAGGATAATCTATTTTGGAGAGACTTAGGATCCTGGATATATCCTAAGACCCAGTCTCTCTCTCTCTATCAGCACAGTACCTTTGAGATGGAGCAGGTCCTTAATCCTTGATAGAAAGTTTTAAATAATTTACAAGTTACTATTTGAATGGAATAGAGGTGAATGAGACTTCTACAATATGAATCTTGTGTAAAACCAATTATCAAAACTATCGAGGGTTTATTAACTAAAAGGAAAAAGAAACATATCATCATCATCATCATCATCCAGGCTTTCTCCCATCAAAACAAGGTTGACTATAGAGCAGAATTATGCTAGAAGACTCTTTCAGAGTTAGAAATTTTTCTGCTGACTTCATGCCAACTTGACCCGCAACTTCTAAGAGTTGGTGCAGAGTTCTTGGTCAAGGCCACTTTAGGCAATAGAGGGACTTGCCATGAAACCTAAAGAACAATAAGCAGATAATCGACATTACTAATTGCAATTAAAGCTCATTCAAAAGAAGAACATACATTTGGTATACGAAACCATATTAATTTAAAGGTTATATTTGGAAACAAGATGGAGGTTGAGATAAAAGAATTATCTAAGGATACCTTATTGAAGGACTAGATGTTGATCTCTGACAATTCAATCAAAGCCCAAATAATCAGGGATTTGCGGTCCATAGGTTCCCCAAAATGGGGCCTCCCAATTGTTTAATCTCACATTAGTTTTGAAATAGCTAGAAGCGCCATATATTAGCAAAATTAACTACAAAAGCTAGGATTTATTATATTTCAACCAAAAGCAACCAAAGTATTATCGATTTTACCATGGTCTCAAATCCAAGATTCATCATCTCAGTATTGGACCCTATACCGCTACCATCCCATTACAGTATTGGTACATGATATGGTACAGTAAGATTCAACATACCGAGTATCTGTACGGTATGGTACAATGTGCCAATTGGACATACGATACCTACCCATATGGCAAACCTTGATCAAAACACAAATAAGGACTTACTTTTATTTTGAAACTACTTACAGCCATTGAGAATAAAAAAAGTTATTCCAAAATTCTCTATCCTATTCCAAGGTATGCATAAGGCACCATTACATGCAAAATAGTCAAGTGGAATGGAGTCCATATAATTAAAAGACTAGAAGATAATGTTGTAAGATAGACTAAAAGGCATGTTTAAAGTATCAGTATTGGTACCTATATTAATATCTTGCCAGTATCGTATAGACTAGTAGTGCACCTTATTGACACAATTTCCTTCTTACGATGAGGAAACAATTAGAGGTGAATTTCTATGTGTTGCCACACTACCAACCCTAAAAGTTATCTTGTATACTTGGCAATCCAATAGAAAGGCTCCATGGTATGTACTTTGCCAGTACAATCCAATATGGCCAAGCAGTACTTCAATCCCTGCTAGAAAGTCCTTATTACATTTGGCATTCACACCTTCACCAATGTGTTGTCAATGGTAAAGCAATATATCTTACTTTACCTACATGGCCAATTCCATGCCATGGGCCAGCAGCAATCACTCATTAGTATGGTACATATGCACCATGGTATGTACCATGCCAACAAATGGTGTAGGCTAAGCATTGCTGAGAAAAACAAGAAAAAAATGGTGCAAAAGCACTTTTAAGCTCAGTATTAAGTAGTGCCAAATGCACATGATTGGTTTAAGCCTGTTCACCCTAGGAACAGTCATAAGAGGTGTTGGCACCAATGCTTGCTAGGTATAATGCGTATACTACACCAGCTAGCATAAGCCAATATGCTCAGCTCGTCAATCCATGATCAGCACTCCATTTATACTAAATGGGAACCAATGGCTACAAGTAAATTTTAATAAGTAGTGACAATTTCTTGTTAGATATTGCACATTTGATAAGTCAATAACATCACAAATAAAATTTATGGCTTATATAACCATATCATGTGCTTACAATTACTCTGTATTTCCAAACCTAAGGCCCATTTAGAATTTTGTGACAAAAAAGAAGCACGTAAAATCTAGGATCAGAAAATATAGGAAAGGAATGGGTTGAAGGATATATCATAAATATGGCAAAGAAATTATGAGTTGTCATAGATTCAGCACTATATAGAAAAGCATGAGGTCACGGTTCACATGTACTTTGACATTTCAACTTTTGCTTTCAATTTTTAATAGTTGCACACTAAAATTGACCACGACTAGAAAAATATCTATATTTATGATAAAAGTAAAAAGAACCATCAAAATATGAAATCCATAGAAAATGAAAAAAATATCAACTTAATGCAGCTTTAACATGTTTAACTATGTCATACTCAACTGGTAATTACAATTTACATAATATTGTAATGATAATCATTAAGAGAATTAGAGCTTCATATGTTCTTAAAATTGAGATAAGAAAAAAAATATTTGCTAGCCATGTAAAATCTGCAATTATATATAGTAAGTAAAAATAATGCAGTGTCAATACATTTATAGATCTCATCATGTTTCATAAGTATCAGGAGGGATCCATGTATTTCAATCAAGACCAAGTATTTTGGACAAGAAATAAACTTGGAAACAAAATGAAAAGGGGCCTAGACGGAAATATTCCATATAGGCATTTTGTATCCTCTGTCAGGCTAGCAAAATGAAATTTCAGTGGAAAGAGATTTCTGTTTTTCATGATATTTCGTATTGTGCTATCCATGCAGAGAAATAAAATAGGAACAAGACTTAAGCACTCATCACTTTCTCCCAGCTAGTCAAGTTCAAATAATTTTTGGGCTCAGATCTGACCTTACAACAAGGATTATGTTTGGGTCATGTTTTGTGCTCAACTGACCTGGCTACATAAGAAGCCCAAGATGACAACTGAATAAATTTCACAAGTGAAGAGGAAGATCACAGGAACCTTTGGTAACCTAAGCAAGTGATATCACAAAGTCTAACAGAGACAAACACACCAAGCAGTCCAACCTGACTGGATAAAAGCCCAAGATGATCACTGAATGAAGTTCAGAAAGAATATTGATGAGGAAATCAGGAATAGGATTTGTGGTTAGTTGGGTAGTCCGAGCAAGAGACACAATAACATCTAACACACAATAACTAGTCATGACTACATGTTTTAAATGTTTTCCCTAAAAAATGCTTCAGATAAAATCTAGACAAAATTACTGGTTTTATCTGGTTGTAATGAATTCCAGAGGATAATATGAGAGGGCTGATTAAGTCATCTCGTAAGACACAAAGATCCTTAGACTATTTGATAGTTCCCTGAAGTAACCTTCTAATATAAAAATGACAAACCATAGTGAGAGATGAAAAATTTGTTTTTGTAGAACTACTATTAACACTCAAGAAAATATATTTACCACTTATGACATTTCCAGTGTTATAGGATGTTAAGCAGAATCATCTGTTTTAATGTGATCTTAGTGTTGTATCAAGCTATGACTCCATATTTTATTCTGATAAATTCTTTGTTTTGCATTAGCAAGTCAAATGATAGCAAAATTATAGACAAGAAAGGCTGGTTAAATATATTTAGAATAAGGAAACATTAACAGGTCATGAGGAGATAGATGAATGAACATGAGATTCAATCCTGAAGCATAAATACATACCTTGACATGATGGAGTGAGACTGAGGTATGTCAGGAAGCATGCGGACAGGTCCTTTACATTACGCCTGGAAGGGATGTGATAAATAGGATACCTAATTGACAACAGAAAACAGTAAAATTGGAAATTAGAACAAGCTTGAATTTTCGTCTCTACTTCCCAATAAAAGAACAGAGAAACAAGTAAATAGAATGCTCATCTTTCAATGAAAAATAATAATAATAATAATAATCTTCCAAAAGTTCAAAATAACTATCGGTCCATTGTATCACTAAATCATCAGAAGGCTATGTAGTAACTTAACCAAACCCAATCTGGATGTCTGTTTCATTTGTCAATTTACGATTGACCATAACTCATGTCATAGAAACCCAAGAATATTCCAATCATGGATTTCAGAATAATTAGAGACAAAAAAGGGCAAGAAAGCCTGATTATTCACATCATTCTTTCAGAAAATAGATGAGCAATGCAGAAAATAAGCCTACCAGGCAACCGACATCCAGCTAGCTGGTGAAAGCTCTGCACTCTTGAACGACATCAGGCCCGGATAGATGTTAGCTAATTCCCGGACCTAACAGAGCAAAGAATCACAAAACAGAGCACAGAAAATAAAATTCATCAGCCAGAAAACAGGAGCACAGAATGTACCTTTTCCAAGAGGGGAGGCCTCTCATAAGGAGAGCTGTTCTCAATAAATTGGCAGTAAAGGTACCCAAACTGCTCTTGCGCTTGTCGGATACCTTCGTGATCGAAGCCTGTATCCTCCCGAACAGCAGAACCTCTGGGATTAACTAGCTTCCTATATGCACTCCCATTACTCCAGCAATTGTTCACCCCATTCCTGTTTTGACAGAAGCATGATATCAAGGTCAGTTGTAGATCTGTTTACATTGAGAAACATCAGAATTCAATTGTGAGGACTCGATGAAGGACCTCGAGGAAGCACGGGATTTGTTCGTATATATCTGGATGGCTGATAGATATGGCACGTAGTACTGGTCCGCACTGTCTGCATCATGGAGGAGGACCTCAGCACCGGCACCATAGGCACTCCACTCAGCGTACTGGTCCCAGAGGTCTCTGAGGTTGAAAAATTCAACCATGTCCCTTCCTCCCGGGAGCCAAAGGCTGTCCCAGTCTTGGAAAGACCACTGCAGTAACAACATATATAGTTTTTTTTCTCCTTATAAGGATTACTTTTCAAACATTCAAGCTAAAAATTAAAAGAAAAAGAAAAAGAAAAAAACATCATTCTGTAAGGAAAAGGATGGATTTGAAACAAAATTTCCAGAAAACGAAACAAAAAAATTCAACTAATCGCATAAACAGGGAAAAAGATCCAGATCACAAGAGAAAGTGCCTTCTTCTTTATCATGGGAGACTCTGATGCCGAAAGAAAATCCAATAGAACAAAGAAGAAACCGGATTGACAACTATTCATATATAAGCATCCATTCTAGTTTCCAACAATGCTAAACAAAAAAAAAAAAATCTTCAAGATTCTAACGATGTTGGTCTCCATGCAGAATAAAAGGAACCTCGAATGAAAGTGTAATTTCGACATTACTCCAAAAAACTGAACAAAGTGCCAAATAAACCATTTCCAAATCCAACCATCAATCATCATACTTCGTATCCATTCCAAACACGCATACCCAAAAATAAATAAATAAATAAACAAATAAAGCAGAGATGCACCAGGAAGAAATACAAGTATAAATCAAAAAGAATAGTTAAAAAAGGGACAAAGAAACGACTTGTAAAATTATATTCTTTCGATGTTGATCTGCAAAGCTAGAGCAGGAAAGATAGTAGAGGAGGATGGTATCAGAACCATGAGCGTCGGCACTTGAGATCGAAAATAGACATAATTAACATAACAAAACGGGCAAGTAAAAGAGGGAAAAAAAAAAGGAGGAGGAGGGGAAAAGATGGGATTTTGGACCTTCGGAAGGGTGTGAGTCGGTACAGAGGGCGTCGTAGAGTTGATGAAGGACTGGAGGTTGGAGTGTCCCGCTCGCGAGGTCGAGGCCATCTCGATGTCTGCCTTCCCTTTTTTAATAATATACTACCGCTGTCGCTGTCGCTGTCGCTCCTCCCATATAAACATTCCATCAGTATCGCCGGCGAAAATCAAGTCTTGTTTTACCAAAAGTCGAAAGAAAGCTATAGAAGAACGAAGTACAGAGAAGGAAGAAGAAGAGGAAAGGCAGAATACCGGAGTTGGAGAAGACGAAGAGGACGAGGAAGAAGAGAAGAACGGGAAGAAGCGATCGGGTTGGAGATGGATGTGAACTCTCTTTCTCTCGCGCTGTGGGGAAGGGAAGGAAAGGGAGAGGGAAGTGGACACCAAGAGCCCGTAAAATCCTGAGGACTGGCCTTAAATACTCATCCCGATGGCAACTTGGAAAACACCCACAGGAAACTGAATTTGGAAAGCTCTGTCGTCACTCCATCAATGCTCTCTTCAAAAACAAAAACCACCCGTTATTATCACATCAGAAAGCAAAGCCAAGGGGGATGGAGACAGAGATGGAAAAAGAGGAAGGGAATTGAATGCAGGGGAGGAGGGGTGCCATAGGGAGAAGGAAGGACGCTTGGAAGGGGTTTCACGTGTTAATGCGGCGCTTCGTGGGTTCATAGTTTGTTTTTTGATATACCCACCCAATGCCACAGAAATCTCCTTTTGGATTCTTCTCCATTAAAGCAAAACTGCCTCTCCTTCTCCCTCATGCTCCGCCCACAGATGCGTGTCTCTGTGAGAGAGCAGCAGAGAAGAACAGGGGATGGTGGTCGGAAAAGGGACGGAGAAAGGAACTATGAAACTATTTTGTCTGGGTGCGAGGGCTCGCTTCGCCGCGTGGTCTGTGTCCCTTCGGACTGCACCGTGGGGAACCACATGGGCATGGAGTATGGACCGGTGACGCGGGGGGGTGGGGGGCTGCGTGCGCTGAATGAATCTGGACAGATGACCAATTGGATGTGGTCCCGGGCTAAAATCCGGTTCCACGGCAATGAATAAATCATGGTTTACATGCTTCCACACCCCGGTTTAGGCTTTAAAATTTTAATATATATATATATATATTGATTGCAAAGGAAGGAAAGAAGTTGGGAGGTTAATGGCCTCATATGGAGAACCACGAATGTGGTTAATGAGGACAATGTTCCATTAACTTAACACGTTATAGAATTTATGGCCGTTGGAATAGAAATAGATTGAATGACGACTGTATTCAATGTGGATTTAATGAGGAGAAGATATTATCCCTTGGATTGATTTCTATTTTACATTCAATCTTATCGGAAAATTTCATTCATATTCCTTACATTTTGATAGACATTTTATGTTAAAGTCCTCTGCCCTTGTATATATGGGAAACCGTGTGCAAAACAAATAGGAGTTGTGCAGAATCTCTTTAATTCAGTTTATGTCAGTCAGTTTTATTAAAAACACCGGTTGGAAAAAGATCTGAACCAGAAAAAAATCAGTTTGATTTTGGCTCGAATTGTTAAAAGATCAATTCAACCAACAAATCCGCCCCATATATTTTTAATTTTAATTTTTTATATTTCTTTTATGCATAAATAAAATTTTTATGTTCGAACTTAGAGCAGTTCATTTAGCCTAGCCTATTGAATATCAATTCTATATAAATAAATTTATTTTGAAACTTAGCTCAACCTATTCAACCCAAGTCATTGGACTTCAACCTAATAAAGCGGACCAAATCAAATTGAATTACTTAGGTCAAATTCTAGTAGTTTCTATAGATACTCTATTTCAGTTTTAGGAAACATGTTTAAATCAACTCGGTTTCATGTGTATCTCCAAACTGATCTAATCCCAACCATGCATACCCCTAAAATAATATAATTATATATAGAATAAGCAAAAATGTGGATCATAATAGTATGGTGATGTCAAGAGACTTTATTGAAATGCTACTTTTATAACAACTAAATATTAACAGTCAAACATAAGATTAGATACTATGTTCTCCTTAAGAGGGCATTTAGTAATCCAAATGGGATTGCCACAGTAATATAAGATTATTGGTGATCCTTATCTTAGGATAATCTGATTCCAACGAGTTAAGATCATCATATTTGGTATGTCATGGTCCATAACTCTAGTTCCTCGAGTATCTACAAGTAATTTATTTGGTATAATCTATTTGCTATACTATAGAAATCTGAGATGATAGGCTATAAAACCAAAAATATCCCCCATATATGCTAGGAAGATTTTTTATATATTCTTAGTTCTCATGAATTAAAAATATAAGTAAATTATCATTTTATGATGAGAGTCATCATTAGCTCATCAAAGATAAAGGCTTTATTACAAACTCAAAAAAAAAAAAAGAACAAGATGCTCAACTAGCAAAGCAAACGAGTTGAGCTACTTATAAGCCACTTAAGCTCAATTCGATTTGATTATTATTGAGCTTGAGTCAAACCGAGTAGCTCAAATAGTTTTTCGAGTCAAACTCGAATAGCAGCATATTCAACTCAAAAGCTCACAAGTCTATTTGAATTTATATATATTTTAATAATAATATTTTATTATAATATATATATTAATATATATTATTAGGAGGTCGAGGTTGAATTTCGAGCTCGAGTATGATTCGGTTGATATTCGAATCAAGTCAAGTTAATCTCGAGTTTTGTCTATCTTTATTAAGTCGAGCTCGAACTTGAGATATTAAGACTTAATCGATCTCGAACCGAATTTCAAGCTTAAGTATTTTGAATCGAATCGAGCTTAAGCTTCCAATTACTCAACTCGACTTGGCTCGATTGCATCCCTATGCTCATAGATTCAACCTTTTATTATGTTACTGGTATTTACACAAAGTTGGGAGTAAATATATCAAGATAAATCAGCAATGATATGTAAATGAAAGCTAAATATTTTGTTAAGTAGTTCTTCCATATAAATTCATAGCATATTTCCTCTTTTAAGTGTACATGTTTCTTGTTATTCTATTATTAGTAGAACAATGAGAAAGAAAATCCTACCAAAAAATGGAAGAAAATATTTAATATTAGGTAGAAGGCAAATATTTTGATTGCTTTATGTATCATACAGAGATATGATATGTATGTAGATGGAACTAAGATATTATTATTCTTCCTTTATGTTGAATCTATTCTCTGTCCTTTCTTTTGGGGGGTAGAGCTATGGGAATCAGTAAGGTCA
>KE504888.1:459884-478750 GCA_000441515.1 Elaeis oleifera | reverse complement strand
GGAGGGGAGGAGAGAGAGAGAGCTAGGAAAGAGGGGGGGGGAGAAAAAGAAGAAGAGGGAAGAAAAAAGCAAAAAAAAAATGATGAAGAGGGAAACCCATTTTTAGATCCTTGGATTAGGTCCATAATCCAACTAAGCTCAATCTAAGACCTCTATTGGTTGACCTAGTCCGAGTAAGCTATACCCCTAATTAGATCTAAATCAAGTGGATCTAGTCCAAAAAAATCCAATTGACCTAGATCGAGTATCTCTCTCTTCTTTTCATATTGGTTGAGTCAAATCAAATAGATTAGATCTTGATTGATCTTTCTTTGTACCTCTATTGATTGATCAGATCAAGTCTAATTGGTCTAAATTTTTTTGATTAATGAAATAGATCTAATCTAAGGTTATAATCTAAATCAAGAGGAGCATGAATCTAAGGATCAAGCCACGTATTGAAGATCTGACCGACTATAAGTTTCTTTTTGTCTCTAGATTTTTAATGCATATTCATGTGTTTAAAAATTAAATTTTATACACAAAAATTATTAAATTATTATATATTTAGAAATTAGAAAGTTTGAAAGTATGTATTTATACATTAAAGTAATTCAAAATTATCGATCAAGCATGGTGTCACCTTAGTATGATTAAAAATTTGAAATAAATGATTTTTTGTTTAATATTGCATGATTATACATGCTTATCCTTATACAAATTTTAAATAAAAATTTATCCTCTTGTTTCTTGAAATGAGATGTAAAAAAACTTATTCGATATTATCATAAAATAAGTATGATTATTTAGTTATAATAAAATTATAAGAAAAACTTTCTAGTTAGACTATAATCTGGATCTAGTTAATAGAACTGATCATTGACCATACATTAGAAACTAGTTTCTCTTAGATCTAGTCAGTCGAGACTGATCACTGACAGAGTTAGTCTTTTTGGATCTAGCCCAGTCAGAATTGATCGCTGGTACATACTAAAATATTGCGTGTTTGATTTCAAGACTAATCTCTTTGCTCGGTCATGGGGTTAATCATAGCCATATCAATCAGAGCTAGTTTCTTTATAGGCCTAACCGGTTAGGCTGATCATTGGTATACACTAATTAATTATGTATTATGTATTCAGGGATTAATCTCTTTTGAGCCTTATCACGGGATTGCATGTGGTTTATGTATTTATTTTGTCAATTGCTATATTTGAAAAAAAATTTAATTATGCTTGATTCCTTAGAGATATTAGTAATTTACTGAGCCTATAAAGCTTATTCTTTATTTTTCATTTCTAAAAGAGTATTTGGGGATTGGGACCGAGCAGTAAGGAGCATAAGATTTTAGGAGATATTTACTTAGTTTATTTTGAATAAATAATAATTTTAATTTATGTTGTCAATTCATCTTGTGAGTTATTGGTGAACTATATTTTATTTGAATCAATAAAATTAGAAGTTTACTTTCATTACCACTACTTGTGTACAGATTGATATGATATATTAAATATGAAGGTAGGTCTTACACATCTTAAGGGGTTAAACCCTAGGGATGTGTGGCCATCTGTTGTGATCGGCTCAAGCCTCGAACCGGAACGTGACCGATTAAGTGATATCAAAGCTTAGGTTAAAAATCATAAGAACTTAGATTAGTAAGAGTGGGATAGAATTAAGATCTTGATTGATTATTTCAAAATAATTATGGATGTTTAAAGTCGAATGGATTGTTACACAATATATAGGCTTCTTTTATGGATATAAATTATGGTCCATAGAATTGAAACATAGAAGATTGACCCAAATAAAATTTTAAGAAAGTCATTGAGGTTAAATAACTGATATAGGATGACATATTTTGAGTAATATAGATAAGTTGCATTTAATTTATTTTGGAATTCTAAACTTATGTAGTTATCGATAATAATTTAAATTTGTTGAAGGTTATCATGTATCAAATTATGGATAAGATTTGTAATTGATGAAAAATTAGAAGAGTTTAGAAGAAAGAAAAAATATTGATCTAGGATCCTTAAGAAATTTTGAAGAATGTTGATCAGAGTTGTACAGTGGAAGTGTAGTGGTTTGAGTTATTTAAAATTAATTGAACATATTGATTATAATTTCAAATGTATTATGATGGAAGATAAGATGTTTTTAATAAAAGAGGCTTTTATTCATAAAGAGAATGTGAGTATTATGAATTTTTAAGCTAGTCATGATATGACTATATTGATTGTGACCAAAAAAAATTTTAACCACTTTATATCTAAGGTTAGTTGATTGTTAATTAAATTTGGTCTATTTGTCAAATATTTGAATAAATCCAGTGTGATTCATTCCCTCCTTATGATCTCAACTCCAACATAGGAATGATGATATTGATACTTTATTTCTTAGATTTATTTTTATGATTTAATTCTAAGATCATTTAATAATCATGATAGATCATTGTTGCCTAAAGCCATTACTACATAATCATGATCATCTTTATAGTCATCTGATGATTTAATTTAGTTAAGATGGGCCATTTCTTTTTGTTGGATCAAAATTCACCATAGGATTTGTATCAAAATTAATTTCAAGATTTATTCCAAATATAATTAATTTAATAATTAATCTTGTTGTAAGATTTTTGCATCTAATTGATCCCAACTCAGTTTTAAATGAACATGCACTCATATCAAGATGATGGTCTCAATCTGAGAGTCTTGGCCATTTAATTAGTGCTAATCTTATTAGCTTGTATCTTAGTCCTAAATGTGATAGAAAGCTTTTGATCTAGTAGTAACATTGATTTTGATTGAGGAGAGATGAGAGTTTTGATTATATATCAAAGGAAAAAAATTTAAATTAACATGGAGGTGCCAAATTGTAAAGCATTTTTAAGAAGAGTCTGTGCTTTGGTGTGCAGATGCGCATGAGCATTATGATTGACTCGAGGAGTTAGATTACTTATAGCATTTGAGTGGTGTGATTATTTATTCAATTTGACAGAAATACCAAATCAAGATAAATTTGGTATATGTAAGTTTTGGATTGAGCATCTTAACTTTGGAAGATCTATATTTCTCAAATTTTAAGGATAAATTCTTTTTTAGGGGCAGAGAGAATGTAAGAATCGATCTAACTGGACCAATTTGGGATGAAGCTGGTAGGGCTTGCTGACTTTATCATATTTTTTCAAAATCTTTTGGATCGAAATAGGAGAACCTTATCTCCCATCCGATCCCCTGCCCTGGGAGAAGAAAAGATGCGAGAGTGGCTGGCTGAGCATTGTATGCCGATGAGGGATGACCAAATGCCATTTGGCTAGATTACACTGGTGAACTGCTGGACTTATCCCCTATTGAACTGATCTTTATCCCTTTTCAATTTCTTTATTTAAACCCCATCCCCCTCTCTGTTGGTCTATCATCGAAGTCCTACTGCCTCCTTCTTTCTCCCTCACCAGCAATAGTTATCGAACTACAGCCATCAAACCGTTGTTGTCCAAAAAATATATTTCCTCTGTAATTCCCTATTTTCTTCTTTTTGGAGTTTTGGGCTTGTTTTGTCGAGAATCAGTAGCGCCTGTTGGCCATTGCCGTAGCTAGCGCTCACCAACACCACCCGATCATCGGACCTCATCTCATTTTCTCTTTCCTCCTTTCTACGTTAAAGGCCACACTAAACTCTTATTTAGCATCCATTGGCAATCATGGGAAAGAGATAGAAGAGAGGAAAGAGAAAAAAAGAGATAAGAAAAAAAATGATGAAGAGAGAATCCATTTTCATGTCCTTGGCTCAGGTCCATAATCTAACTAAGCTCAATCTGAGACCCCTATTGGTTGACCCAATTCGAGTAGGCTATACCCTTGATCAGACCTAAATCAAGTGGATCCAATCCAAAAAATTTAATGATCCTAGATTGAGCATCTCTCTCTCCTTCCCATGTTGGTCAAGTCAGATCAAATAGATTAGACCTTGATTGCTCTTTCCTTTATACCTCTACTAATTGATTAGATCGAGCCTAATTGATCTAATTTTTTTATTAATAAAATAGATCTGATCCAGCATTATGATCTAGATCGAGAGGAGTATGAATCAAAGGATTAGACTATGTGTTGAAGGTCGTGACTTTTAGATTCGACTGATGATACGTTTTTTTTATCTCTAAATTTTTAGTGCATATTCATATGTTTAAAAATTAGATTTATACATAAAAATATTAAATATTTAAAAATCAAAAGTTTGAAAGTATGTATTTATATATAAAAAATAATTTAAAATTATCGATCAAGCATAGTGTCACCTTAGTATGATGAAAAAATTTGAAATAAATAATTTTATTTAATATTGCATGGTTGTACATATTTATCTTTGTATGAATTTTGAATAAAATTTATCCTCTTATTCTGAAAATGAGATGTGAAAAACTTATTTGATATTATTGTGAAAATAAGTATGATTATTTGATTATGATAAAATTATGAGAAAAATATTCTAGTTAGACTATAATTTGGGTCAAGCTAATGAGACTGATCATTCATCACATGTTCAAAACTAATTTCTTTTGGATCTAGCCAGTCGGAACTGATCGTCGATACATGCTGATATATCACTTATTTGATTTCAGGACTAATCTCTTTATCTTGTTACGAGGTTAATCATGACCATATAAATCAGAGCTAGTTCCTTTTGGGTCTAACCAGTAAGGCTGATCATCAATATATGTTGATAGATCACATGTTCTGTATTAGGAACTACTCTCTTCTAGACCTTATCATAAGGTTGATTGTCGCCGTAATCATCAAAAATTGAGAGAGAATTTTAAATTTTATTGTTATGCATAATATATTTTAAAAATTAAATTATATTAATTTATATATATATATATATATATATATATATTAATTACTATATTTGAAAAAAAATTAATTATGCTGAATCTCTCATAGATATTGATAACTTACTGAGCCTATAAAGCTCATTCTTATTTTTTTCAGATCCAAAAGAATATTTAAGGATTGGGATCGAGTAGTGAGGAGTAAGATTTTGAGAAATATTTATTTATTTATTTTTAAATAATATTGATCTTGATTTATGTTGTTAAAAAATTCACTTTATGAGTTATTGGTGAACTATATTTATTTGAATCAATCAAATTAGAAGTTTGCTTTCATTACCACTATCTATGTATGAATTAATATGATATATTAAATGTGAAGGCAGGCCTTGTATGTCTTAAGTGGTTAAACCCTAGAAATATGAGACCGTCTATCATGACTCGCTCGAGCCTCGAATCGAGGCATGATATTTAATTCTCACTCAAATTATACTTTGTTAATTTAGAAGTAACCATACAAGGCTCATGTCACCATGAAGATTTTAAGCCTGATCTAGCTTGGTTTGATCCTCTAATTTGAGGGTCACGAAATTGTTTAAGATAGACTCATATTCAAAAGAGGTTGAAGGTTCATTTTATCTAGCTCAATCAAATAGTATATGAACCAAGCCTAATCCTGTATTTAGATTTAAATATTAGTTCCTGTACTATCCTTGACTCCTCAACATAGGTCTGATAGGCCATGCTAGACAAAATCAGAACCTATCCTAAGAATAATAAATAAAGTAGATCATATCACTAGTTTGGTTATATAATGCGTATTGATTCACATATCCAACATCAAAAGAGCTATTGAAATCAAGAGATGAAGGACCAGGTGGTATCTTAAGAGAATAAAGATTTTAGTTATATTATCAAGGTGGTAACTTAAGGTTACAAGGATACACTGATGCTGATTGGGTGGAGATAGGGATGGATACAAATCTATATTAGGTTATATTTTTTTGCTTAACAGTGGAGCTATTCATGGAGTAACAAGAAGCAAACTTGCATGATATTGTCAATAATGGAAGCCGAATTTATTGCTGGATCAACTGCTATGCAAGAGACTTTATGGCTTGATCATTTTTTAGTCATTTTGATGTAGTTGCACCTAATCATAAGTCAGTCACTATCTATTGTGATAGCATGGCAGCATTGGCTTACATTAAGGATCCGAAGTATCATGAGAAGATCAAACACATTGGCATACAATATAACTTTGTTTGAGATGCAATTGAAGAGGAGGTTCAAATCGAATACATTTCTATGAGTCAGATGGTGGTGGATCCTTTAACTAAACCTATACCACCAATCTACTTTTCCAAACATGTTAAGGCAATGGATCTCCATAGATTATAATTTGTATGGATGTACTTCTTATTGTCATATGCTTGTATCCTTAAATGAATGAATGTATTGTGTTTATGAGTTTAACACAATGAATATTCTTCATATTTTATGCATATTCTCTTTGTTTCATAATGAATAATTAAGGTATGTCAAACATGGGTAGAAGGATTGGTTCTCTCACACCAACAATCCATCTCTATTCTTTATATAAGAGTACAGATGAGACTGTTTCAGTGAATAAGTATAGACTATTTATAGATAATTTGTTGTCTTAAATAGAAATTATCACTTATTCCAGTGGAAGTCATATTTTATGGTCATAATGTAACTACTTAAGTATTATAGTCGTCTTGATTAAAAATGATTAAGATGAGGTAATAAGTGATTTATCGAGCATGTATGACCACAGATACATGATTTAGACCTATGTATCCAAGTGTGTTAATCATTATGTTTGATTAACAGTTCGACCTATATAGTATTTGTATTGACATACGCTCCTAGTGGATATTATTAATTCCAATGAAAATTACATGAGTTTGTTTATTCAAGTGGGAGTCCACTTAGGAGAAGTCCACATTAAATGATTTAAGTGAGAGTAACAAACCATATTGTGGAAGTAAATCATTAAGTGGGAGTAAAATCATAGCACATGTGCATATCATGTGTGTATAAGATGACCAATAAAGAAAACAAGAGAGTGATCCCTATCTCCTTGTGTGTGAGTTTTTTTGGATCAAATTAGTTTGATCCTTTTGTATGCTCTTAGTGACTATTGACTAATATTTGATAATTTGAAATTGTTATATTTACTTTGATGAAATTTTCTATATGGCTATGGATAATACAGTCTGATGGAACCTTGTTGGGTAAATGCATAGTTTGAGTTATGGAATAGTTAGTGCAAAAGGAAAGACTTTGTAAGATACAGTGTTATTTATACTTGAAAGATACACGCATATTACTTTGTGTAATATAATTGAGTTCAAGTATAAATAGTTTGACTAAATAAGCGCACTTGGTATTTGGTACAATTCATGAGTTTGAAATCAATTTTAACTCACAAAAGAGATTGAATATAGCCAAACTTTGTATCAACAAGTCTTAGAGCATAAAAGACAGAGTTAATGATTTGTGAATCATTAACATAATAACTTAAGAGTTATTTTGGATTGACATCTGTGATGAGTCATAGATGGATCATAGATCGAGAAAGATTTCCTATGTATACTTAACTGTGGCATAGTGAGATGAACTCAATTACATGCCTAGGGTCACATAACCTTCTTGTATATGTATTCTAATATGAATGCTTGGCCTTTAATTGTATTTTTGGTTAAATCATATGTGATTGGTAACATCAAGTTAATCTAGTATGAGTGGTAGTTGTTGGATATATTTGGGTGTGTACAAAATTAACGTAGATTGATAGGTTGCCATTTGACACTACATGGTAGAGCTAACGTATAACTTAATAACCTCCCACTAGACAAGAGAGAAGGCCCATAATAACCACCTTGATAACCATCCTAATAATTACTCCCTTTGTCTCGCTTTGTGTGTTTTTAAAATAGAAAGTTAAGTCATCTTTTTGAATGAACAGTTTCTCCATGATATGTGAGTAAACAAAATATAGAATAGGAAATGATAAAAATAGAGGAAAGGCTAAGCATTCCAGTTTAGAAGAAAAGAAGGTTGTGAAATTGTTCTTCGTAATTGCTTTGTTAAATTGATTACGAGGCTGCTCTAGTCACGTATTGTGGTTATTTCTTAATTTACAAAGGAGTATTGCAAAAGAAAGATAAGTAAGTAATCAATCTCTTTCTCTTAATTAAAGATTTATTGAAATATTATTTGATTATGGATTTAATGAAATCCTTCATGGATAACTTAGATTCTTGGATTAGAATGATATCATAAGCTGAAGTAACTATATATCAAATTTTGAATAGCATGGTTCTTTTCAGCAGCTCCAAAACCTCTAAAATTCCAAGATATAATTAATATGATAATAGCTTGCCAAAATCTCATTAATAAAGAAGATAAGATAGCCAAACACAACTTTGAACCCAATATCACATTTAAGTCCTACCAGCCTTCTGAAGAGAGGACCCCATGACATGCAATAGTAGGATAGAGATATGAATACAATCGACCTTTCTGCTTTCTTAATCTCAATTTCTTTCTTGTATTGAAGAGAGAAACTCTAGTTATTAGATTCTTGGGCTTCTAGGATTTTAGCATCTCTAATGAGTTCTTTAATGATAAAGTGGCCATGATGATCGAAGATGAAGTTTATCTTTAACACGAAGGATGGATTCACATTCCTTCTTTCCTTGAAGATGAAAGAATCTTTTGTCAAAGACAAGGATGTTTGCTTGGCAACCTTGATGCTGGTTTCCTTCATTTTCCGCTGGCATTTGGGAAGATTATTGAATCTTCTTCTATAGATTTATTGCCGACCTCTAGTTTCCTATCACTAGTGCCCTATAGATTTCTCCCCCCTTGTTGAACCTATTTTTCAAGGGCCTATGAATATGCTATCCTGAAGCTATTTGCTACTATGTTGTCATCCATCTCATTCTTCTTTACTGTGCTCTTTTGTGTGGAAAATAGAATATGTAATCTTGTTGGATTGCTCTAATTTTCACAAGGAAGAGATCATGTAAACTCTTCATAATACCTGATAACTTCATGTATCTCCACCATCGGGTCACGCACCGGTTACTTTGTATAGGTGGATGAATGTAGAGTTTGGAGTGTTTTGAGATTTGTGCATTAGGTGATCCAATGATGAATTCGAGCAAAGGAGGTGGAATCTTTCTTTTGGACGAAGGATACGATCCTGCTAGAAGAAGCACAACCCCGAGACATGCACCATCAAGTGCAAAAAGCACTACCTGGCACGCTAGATTATTGCGGCTCATCTCTAGTGGGATAGTCAGATCGTCACGTCTGAGTGTAGAATGGTAGAAAACTAATGGAGAAGGATCGCTCATCGGAGAGAGGGCACAGTCGAGAGGGTCGAGAATGAGAGCGAGGGCTTGCGGTGTGACGAATGGAGGTAAGGTCAACTCGGGCCGAATGAAAAAGTTGATCGATGGCGTCCGATGGTAGCAGAGAGATCTGCAAGAAAAGTCGGCATTGAAGGTGGCTCCGATGAAGACACTCCGATGCTCAAGTCAGTTTTCAGCTCAAGAGATAGAGGAGTGAGTGAGGTAGAGTTTTAGCTCTGAGTTTTGGAATATGCGTACCTCTTGGGGGGTCTTCTCTTACCTCCATTTATAGAGAGAACAGGATGAAGGACAAAAGGATGAAAATATATTTCGATAACGTCTTGTCATACGAAGCTATATAGGGGCATTTTTAAATAGCACCATCAGCGGGCATACCTTTTGTCCGGCGTGCCAGCGACATCAAACTGGTAATCATCTTAGGCTTTTCTTCTAGATAAGAAGCTACCAAAGATTAGTTCCTACTTTGTTTTATCTCTTGTGCCTTCTCTTCCTTATGTTGACTCTATTTTCTTCTTTTCTAATTTTGCTGTGATGCAATGATATAAAAGATAATTCCTACAATCGAGATATTCTATCATTAGATTTTTTTTTCTTAAGTCAATTTCTATGTATTCATATTGGCTTTAATTAATAATTTGCATGCTTTGCAATGTGCTATTAACATAAAATCGACTACAAATAACTTCCCTAAAGTTGATGAATGCAATATTTGAACCCTAGTCCCTAATATAATCATGTGATAAACTTTAGCTGAAGCCTAGTTGATACCTTCACTAGACTTTGAACTTGCTAATAAAGAGACAAATTATGAAAGCCATTGATGTTGGTCCTCCAATAAAAGGATTTCATAGAAAAAGGCCCAACAATCAATACTTCTTGCAATCTTTTAGCAAAGCAAAAGGTTCAAATTCATCTTTCTATAAGAACTAGAATAACTAAAGAATTGAATACAAAGATAAAAAAAATAACTTGTCAACACATTTGTATGCACTTTAATCATATTTGAATGCTAGCAGATGAAGTTAGGATATGAACAGCATTTGATGTGCATAAAAGATTTTTTCTGTTCACAAACTATAAATGGGACCTTTGGATATCTATGCATCAATGGAGATTACTAGCAATGGCTTCAAATGCAAACACACACCAAAGTTGTGAAATAGTTTGTTGGTTAAGTTTGCTATTGTAACTATAAGCCTAGATTGAGTCTAAAAATAAATGCTACACTCTTGAAGGAAGTACAACAGCATTGCATCTTATGGGCTCACCAGCTACAAAGCAATTGAATTGAACATTAGATTCTTTAAATAACCTCTACACTTAATATAAGGAAGCTTTTCCTCCATCTTGATGAGAGCCATCCTCACCATCGTGGAAGGCATGGGCACCACCATCATCATCAGAGGTGAGGGAAAGGGAGTAGGCATGTGGGGTTTAAGGATATGTAGGGGCTTGGGACTTGAGCTAGCATCCCATGAGTCCCCCAAAACTCGACTTGCATATAAGCCATAGTAGTCATGACCATGGTTCTTGGAGGTTGGAGATGGATGGGATGGGCTTATAGTGGGCTCTCTCAACTCAATCCCAACCTTAGCTGTCCATGTCAATTTTGAGGTTTCAAGTAATGGGCCCCAAAACTCTGATCAATAACCTATAAAGTTCTCCACCATGACCACTCAGACCCTCCATACCAGTGAGATCGGATGTGATGCCAACCTACTTCTCCTCCTTGATGTCCTCCTTCCCCCCTCCATGGCGATGGTGATAGCTTTGGATGGTTAAATATGATAGTTGAAGAATAGTTGGGACTAGAAGGAAATTAAAATGGAAGGTTTCTATTTGATGAAGAAAGAGTACAAGACTTTAAGGATATTGGGACAAGCTTTGGGAGCTTGTTATTTTTTTACACAAACTAAACACCACATAGCCTATTTATAGGCTTTGTCAACCGACATATGCCATCGAACAGCATCTATTGGTGCTTTATTCATAATATATTTCTCTAGAATATTCTAAATTTATAAACTCTTTGGAACCAAAACTTAATTTTAAAAAATTCTTTTCATTTCATCACGTATGACTTCTTGAATGTTCTAGAAGAGCATTAATTACAACACTCCTCCTTAATGCTCTTTGTGATTACTCCGAGCTTGCTTAGTAATATCTCGAACTTTAGTCGTGATAGTGTCTTTGTGAAAATATCAGCTAGTTGCTCTTCAGTCTTGCAATACTTGAATTCAACTTCTTCTTTGCTAATGGCTTCTCGTAGGAAGTGATATTTGATGGCAATGTGTTTTGTCCTACTATGAAACACTGAATTTTTTATCATTATGATTACCGATTTATTGTTGCAATACACTTCCGTTGGTCCTTTTTGTTGTTCGCCCATGTCTTCAAGTATTCTTCGAAGCCATATAGCTTGAGAAGTTTCTTTCACGACAGCTATATATTCTACTTCCGCTGAAGACTATGCCACTGAGTCTTACTTTTTTGATGACCATGAGAGTATACTTGAGCCAAGTGAGGAGGCATGGCCTGAAGTACTCTTTATGTCATCTACTGATACTATGCAATCATTGTCGGTGTATCCGATCAGTCTTGAGCTAGTTGTAGGCTTATATCAGATGCTAAAGTCCTTCGTGCCTTACAGATATCTTAGAATTCTTTTGGCTACTTCATAGTGTATCTAGCTCATATTTTGCATAAATCTTGATAGTAGACTCATGGCATATATAATGTCTATCTGTGTAGCTATAAGATAGAATAAGATCTCAATCAAGCTTCTATAAATTGAGCCATCCACCTTATTAGATTCATCTTCTTTTCATAGTTTCTTGTTCATGATGTGCGGAGTAGCCACTGATTTGCATCCTTGCATCTTGAATTTTTTCAAGAGGCTTTCTGTATATTTCTTTTATGAGATAAATGTTCCTTCTTCTTTTTGATTAATCTCGATTGTGAGACAAATGTTCCTTCTTTTTGATTAATCTCGATGTCAAGAAAATTGTGCATCAAGCCCAAGTCCAACATCTCAAATATTTTCATCATGTCTTCTTTAAACTTTTGGATCATCCTCTCGTTATTTTTTATGCAGATAAGATCATCCATATATAGAGAAATAATGAGTGAATCAACATTATCTTGAGTCATGATGTAGAGAGTAGGCTCACTTTTGCTCCTCCTAAATCCTTGATCAATGAAGTAGACATCGATTCTGCTGTACTAGGCTTATGGTGCTTGCTTTAGCCCGTATAAGATTTTCTTCAATTTGAGTACTTTATCTACATTTCTTTTGCTATGATGCCCTGGGGTTGCTCCACATAGATTTTTTCTTCTAAGGATCCATTCAGGAAGGCTGACTTGATATCAAGCTGATAAAGTTTTATTTCTTCTAGGCTGCTAAGATAATTAGTGCTCTAATTATATCAAGCCTAGTAATCGAAGCAAAAATCTTATGGTAATTGACCTCTGAAAGCTGTGAGTATCTTTTAGCAATAAGTCTTGCCTTGTGCTTTTGTATTGAGCCATCAAGTTAAGCTTTATTTTGTAAACCCACTTAACTCCAATGATCTCTTTATCTTTAGGATAATCCATCAGATCCCAAGTATTGTTCTTTTCAATTATCTTGATCTCCTCCATTGCTCTAATCCAAACTTCTTGCTTTACTACTGCTTCATAATTTTTGGCTCTATCGTTATATAATTGCATGTCTTATATATTTCTCTAAGTGACCTCACCCTTCTTGGTGCTGATTCTGTAGATTCCTCATATCTTGATAATGATGGTGAGGATATTCTTGGTGATGAAGGAGGTGTTGATGGTGGGCTTGATGTGCTTGATGTCTGGCTTGATTCATCATTATCTTCTGCATGATGTCGTATCCCTTGTTGGATGATAATTCTCTTTTTCACTTTTCTTCATCTCAATTTCATGCAGCATTTTCGTCGAACTCCACATCCCAACTGATCATGAGCTTCTTTGTTCTCAAGTTGTAGATATGGTAGCCCTTTGATTAAGTACTGTAGCCCAAGAATACATCCTTTCTATTTTTTTTCTAGTTTGCTTCTCTTCTCATCAAGAATATGCATATAACATATGCAGCCAAAACTCTATGGTGCTTTGCAAAGGCTTTCTTCTACTCCAAGCTTCAACTGACATTTTATCCTACACAGCCTTCATCGAGCATCCGTTTAATATGTAGACTACAATATAGACTACTTCTGCCCGAAATATATTTGGGAGCCCTTTCTCCTTTAGTATTAATCTTGCCATCTCCATTACTATTCTATTTTTCTTTCTGAGACTCCATTTTGTTCAGGAGCATAGCCAATTGTCAGCTAGCATTCTACTCCCTTTTCTTCGTAAAATTTTTCAAATACCTTAATTTGAGTTATACTCTATTCCATGATTGCTTCTAAGCACCTTGATGGATTGGCTACTTATTTTTTCACCAAGCTCTTGAATTTTTTAAAGATATGAAATACTTCTGATTTTTCACACATGAAGTAGACCCATGTCATTCTTGTGTAATCATCAATGAAGAGGATGAAGTACCTATTTTCCTAGAGTGATGGTGTCCTCATTGGGCCGTAGATGTCTATATGCACCAACTCCAATAATCTTTTGGCTTTCCAAACACCTTGTGAAGGAAATGATCATCGTGTCTGCTTACCAAGTAGACATCCTTCATATACATTATTAACTTCTTTGATGCTTGATAAGTCTCGAATCATATTTTCTAGTTCAAGATCTTTAGTGCCTAAAAGTTAAAGTGGCCAAATCTTCGATGCCAGAGCCATGAGTCATCAACTTGGGCCTTCATAGCAGTCTCACTAGCATATTGCCACAAGATAGAAAATTTTTATTCACCATCTTCACCACAGCAATCTGTTATCCTTCATTGTTATAGATAGAGTAAGAATCTCCCCCAAAATAAAGAGAGTATCCCTTTCTATCATCTGACCAAGGCTCAATAAGTTTTGTTTAAGACTTGGAACAATCAGGACATCTTTTATAAATTTCATATCTTTTTTCATCTCGACTACCATCGTGCCCTTTCCTTCACCTCGACTAATGTGCCATTCTCAAGCTTGACTTGTGATTTGAAGGATGAGTTAAGCTCTGTAAAAATATTTTGATTGCTTGTTATGTGGTTGCCACAGCCACTATCAATATACCATGCTTCATTTTTGGCTTCTGTAGCAAATTGGCAGGCATAGAATAACTACTCTTCATCTTCCTTCTTTTCAGAAAAATTGACTTGGTGATTTTGCTTCAATAATTGTTCTCCATATGTCCAATTTTTTTACAATTATGGTATTGTGATTTTCTACGATACCAGCAATCTTTCTCCAAGTGACTTGTCCTTTTGCATATGCCACATAGAGGATATTTTTCTTTTCTTTATTTCTTCCTTCTCTGTAAATTTTTTTTTCTCCTTCTCGTGAATTCTCCAATGATTTTCTAGTATTATTTTTGGATTTCTGAGATCTTATATGAATTTTGGACTGAAAGGCACTTTCTAGCGAGCTTTCGCCACGTCTATCAGCCTTTGTTCATGTGCTTCTAGAGAACCCATTAATTCTATCACTGATAGGGTTGTTAAATCTTTTGATTCTTTAATAGCAGTCACTATTGAATCATACTTTTCAGGCAGTGATACTAAGATTTTTTCTACAACCCTTTTATCAGTAACATTTTCTCCATAGATTCCCATTTAGTGTACTATTGCTTTTAATCTTCCATAATATTCTTTAATGATCTCAAAATCTTTCATTTTAAATTTTTCAATTCCCTTCTTAAGGTTAGAAGTTTCACGGCATATATTTTAGTGCTACCTTGAAACTCCTGTAATATATCCCATGCCTGCTTTATAGTTTCTGCTCCAATAATCCTTAAAAAATTGAGTCGGCTACAGCTTGTTGTAGTATGAATAGAGCCCGAGCATCCTTCTGCTTGTCTTCTTTTAATTTCTTTTGTTGGGCCTTTGTAAGATTGACGGTATCTTCTGGGTTGTTAAACCCCTGTGATATAATATTCCATAAATCTTGGGACAAGAAAAATATCCTCATTTTGAGGCTCCAAAAATCATAGTTGTTCCCATCAAAAATGGGAATCAGCAAAGAAAGGATAATTGGATTGTGGTCATGATAAAAATATATGGTGTTGGGTAATTCTAATTGTCTGAAAAAAAGATAAGAATTTTTCTACGCCCAGTGAATGATCGAACCTAGCTCTAATACTACTGATAGTTTTAGATGGTTAAATATGATAGTTGAAGAATAGTTGAGACTAGAAAGGAACTAAAAGAGGAATTTTTATTGATGAAGGTAGAGTACAAGACTTTAAGGGTATTGGTACAAGCTTTGGGGAGCTTGTTGTTTTTTTTACACAAATTGAACACCACACAGCTTATTATAGGCTTTGTCAACTAATATACACCACCGAATAGCTCCTTCTGGTGCTTTCTTCACAATACATTTTATTATTTTTTATAATTTCTTTAGAATATTCTAGATTTATAAACTCTTTGGAACCAAAACTTAATTTCTAAAAATTTTTTTTATTTCATCGCATGTGGCTTCTTGAATATTCTAGAAGAGCATTAATTTTAACAGATGGAGATAGGCTTAGGATTAGGGTTTGTTCTTTTGCATCACCTCTGTTTCCTCCATTCTAGTGAGCACTATTGCTACTTCCAGGGAGAGGAGTAGCAAAAGGAAGCATACTGTGAAGGCTTCCACTGAGGGAGCTGAGAGGAACAATATGATGCTATTGATCTATTTATCATTTCTCAATTCTTCTATAGGGGATAATGTAGAAGAGAGGTTCATGAGGTTGAGATCAGGCTTGGGATTTTTTGGAGAAAATATCCTAGTCTGGTAGAAATTAGATGACTGGTGAAATGGAGAAACCAAATTAGATGTTAAGTATGTAAAGAAAGGTAGTGAAGATGTGGTTCTTGAAGGGGGTAGAGCAAGCGCTAAGAGTAGTAATAGGAAAAGTAGTTTCATATATTTTTTATTTAAGAGGAAGAAAAGGGAGTATTTATTATGAAAGGTGATATCTTGTCAACGGAGAGGATTGAGATTTGAGTTAGATGTGGGCTTAATCGTCAAGGAGGAAGTTGAGTAACTTTCTAGTCGGTGATAGAATAAAGGCTCGGAAGGCTAAAAGAAGAGAAATGGCCCAAAATAGTAGTAGCATAGGAGCATAAAGATGTAGACTGGAGTTCTAAAAATGAAAATATTAAGCCTGAAGAGAGAGAAATGGAGGGGGGATAAAAGATGATATGGAAGAAAATGAAGAGTCAAAGGATCGCCAGGAGGAGAAAGATTATCCAAGTTTATAGTTCATTGACAAGAAGATCATCGGTAAGGCGGTTGGGCAAGGTATATATATGAAGTTGAGATCAAGACAAATCTCACAAAGTCAGCAGAAGGATAGAGATCAGATGTTCATGAAGAGGAAAGGCATTCCTATGAAGAAAAAGAGGAAGCAAAATTTGAACAGATGTTGAGTGTAAAATAAACGTAGAAAAAGATATCACTTTGGAATTGGGTGCAGCTCTAGAGAATAGAGAAGCAGAGAAATGAAAGGCAATAGATAATATTAGTGGTGTGAAAAAATATTTAATGCTAAGGAGAGAGGAAGTGATAAGTTGGTTGTGGTGGTGCCTTTCTTGACCCTGGTATTGCCAACTCAAAGGGGATATTTTTGTAATTTTTTTTGATTTAAAATATGATTTTAATAAATATATTTCTAAGAACTAGGTTAAAGAAACCCAGTTAGAATCATAATAAAAAAATAGAGAATATTAGTAAAATCACTTAGCAATCAAATTAGAGATTTAGGACTAAATTACACAATAGTAAAGGTGGATAGGGTACGGTGGAGGGCATTCCTCCTTTATGTAGATTACAATTACGCTATATCTTAAATATAGTATTTTTTGAAAAAAAATGAGTATTATGTAATTTATTTTTTAATTACATTTATTGAGTTTCATATGGTGGGAAGGCTCAGCACACCTTCCATTTCCTTGATGGTACAAAATGAAGAACTGAAAATAAAAAAAGCACTCAGTGAAGCAACCTAGACTTAGAAACAATATCAGAAACTGTAGTACTATACGGCAAAGGTCTGGATTGGTTCCAGAGCACCGCTCAACAATACAACAACGCACTAGTATCTCAATCAAATCCTCCTGTTCAATACACAAAACTATACATAAGAAAGAAAACCCAAGCCTCTGAAACTCTAATTGCTCCAGGAGGAAGTTGTCCTCTATTAAGTCTTTTGCACCGCCTCATGTCCTCCGGTGGGCTTTTAGGAACTTTTGCCCCCTTCGCCAAGGTCCAACCAGTAACAATGGGGTTTGCAGCATGCAGCATGCAGCAGTTGAAGAGAGGTCCCCTGTCCGGAAAAGAAAAAGTTACCTTTGATTTATGTACATTTGTTTCTACACCAAAGATTATATCTAACTTTTACACAACCATGTCTAGTTCAAGTGATAACATCATCATTATTTATAATAGCAATGGCAATTGGGCAGAGGCTAGGGCAAGCTACTTGAGGGCCTGGCTCGGCAAAAACAAGGGTGCAACAGGAAAAGATAGAGAAGAGACCAATCTTAGGTCGTGGGCCCGAGTGGGATCAATTAAGTAGCCGCAATTGTAATGGCTAATAAATAATGAACTGAGTCCAATTTGAACCTAGTTCGCAGACATACACTTGGGCCAGCCTTGTGATACGAAGACTCCAAGCAAAATTGGATACTGGCCTAGCATGGCCACCAACTTCCAATCCCTTTCTAAAGTTTAATTTATGTCCCTACTGTTGTGGCAGTAGTATCATCTTACCAATAACTGTTCCATTTGTTAGAGATAATCTAGACAATGCATGCTGTCAATTTGTCCCAAAACTTTCTTTGCAGGGTTTAAACCGATATAACAGTTAATAATAATTTGAGAAGGTGGCTTGGTCTCCTCTGGCTTCTCCCTTGACAGATTGGAGATTTTGTGTGAGGTTGGAAACGGTTGTTGTGGGTTTGGCCATAGAAATTTCATTTATTGTTTTTGCTGATGAATAAAAATGTAGAAAATGGGCAGCAAAGCAAGTACGGTTATTTCAGTTTTCTGTGAAGCAAAACTAAATTCAGATTAAAGGGTGAAAGCATGGCAGTAAGCAGGGAAAGCTGAAATCAGAAATGTTTGTTATTAATTGTTTTGCATGAGTTGTCAAATGGTACGTAGACATGTTATTGAAAGTTTGGTCCATTTTGCATCACCAGATATGATGCATGACGTTCCATCCAAACACAGAAAATTCTTGTTTTATCCTCTAGGTTACATCCAGAAATCATGGTCTCGAATGAAAATGTTTGGTAATATGATTTTAAATAAAGAATTTAGTGGTCAGTATTTTTTTCATTTTCCTTTTTTTTAGAAGGTCTTCTTTTTTTTTGACATTATTATTTAACATAACAAACTAAAAACTCCACTCTTTGAGAAAATAGAACCTGTTTTAGACATTATAATGGAATACGACAGCTTATAATGGTTATGTAAGAGGGCTAAACGTGTTCCAAAGTTAGTGATTCTAATATATCATCATTATAAGCTGTTATATTCATTACAATAGCTAAAATT
>KE504888.1:435820-445970 GCA_000441515.1 Elaeis oleifera | reverse complement strand
ATTCATGGATACATACACTACATGAATAGAATTAACTATCCTAATTAATTAAATCAAATATAAAATTATGTTCTAGAAAGAATTAATATGTCGGTCTGATTGGCTTTCAAGATATACATTTAACAATCTCTCATTCGTACTAAAGCCAATCTGCCATGAACCAAAGCCCCAACTTCTCAAAATATGCTTTGATCCTGGCTGGCTAAATCGTTTAGTCAGTGGATCCACCACATCTCTGTGGGGTCTACTCTGATCTTTAAAGTCTTACTTCTCGAAATAATCATGAATTATCGCTCTTATGTGCTAAGAACTCTGATGAGACTTTGGCTCCTTAGCCAGAGCTAAAATGCCATCGTTGCCTAAAAATAGTGTTATGTTATCTCATGACATTACACCTAGTTCTGCAACAAACCAGAATATCCTCTTAGCTATCTCATAAGCAGCGATATACTTGCTTTTATAATCTGCAATGATCAGTTATTTGAAACTCTTTCAATTTATCGAATTCCACTACATAAGAAACACATGCTAATATAGACTCTCTACCATTAATATTAGACTTAAAGTTTGAACTATAAATCTTTTATCCTCAATTTTCTTCTCCTCCTAAAGACCATGAACTTTTTTAGTGCTTCTTAAGTATTAGAAATATTTTCATAGCATCCAGTGCTCTCAATCTGGATTTAACCGATATCTGCTAATGACACTCACAGCAAAGACTATATCGAGTCATGTACATAGTATGGCATACATAAGGCTCTCTTTAGCCGAAGTATAAGAGATCTAGCTCATGTGCTGAATCTTCTCAAATGTATTAGAACACATCTTCTTGGAGAAATCAGTCTCATGCCTAAAGGGTAGAAATCCTTCTGGGAGTTATCCATGTCGAACCCTTTTAGCACCTCCTCTATGTATATATTTGCGAAGGATTTAGCATCCACTTAGGTCTATCTCATAGACCTAGATCTATCTCATAAATCTTTATTGGATGCTTCTCAAGATCTTTTATGGAGAATTTATTTAGACAACCAAATTTAAACCAATATCAGCATAGGAATAACTTTCTTAATCTAGAGGATGTTATCTACGTACAACACGAGGATCGTGATAATACTCCCACTGATCTTCTTACAAATACATGTTTTCCTCAAGGAATATTTGATCACATCAAATGATTTGATCACATCAAATTCATGTTCTTTATCTCCCACAAAAAATACTTCCTCTATATCCTCTATCAAAATACCTAAGTATCTTTGAGTAGGATCAGAGATTATAAGATGAAAGAGAGACTATACGTATTGGCTCAATATGAATAGGTTCTATGACTCGTTGCTCTTAAGAGATTTTCTCTTTAAGCTCAATTTTTCTCTCAGTATCCCATCTTGGACAAACTATTTCTTCAAGAACATAGCATATCGGGCCACAAGCACATTGTGATCCTCTAAAAAAATATAGTATTCCTAAAACTCTTTAGGATACCTTGAAATGAGTCTCATA
Organism: Elaeis oleifera; assembly: GCA_000441515.1. NCBI lineage: Eukaryota > Viridiplantae > Streptophyta > Magnoliopsida > Arecales > Arecaceae > Elaeis > Elaeis oleifera. The sequence continues at coordinate 444,470 of KE504888.1, read as the reverse complement.
GATCAACCTCTAACTTGGTCCATATGTCAACACTTGACATAGATCGAACATCCTAAACATACCACATCTCATACGGTGTGATAGGAAAGACTTAGAAGAAACTCTATTTATTAAGTGAAGCATATTCCTAAGAAATAAGGGAAGATCAGTGATGCTCATCATGGATCGAACTATATCAAATAGAGTCTAACTCTTCCTCACCGACACCCCATCGAGTTGAGGTGCACCAAGAAGAGTCCATTATGAGACTATGTCGTTTCCTTGAGATAGATTAGAAACTTCTATTAAGGCATACACCTCTTCGATCTCATCGAAGAACCTTAAGGATCTTTTAATTGTTTCTTTATTTCATATCCGAATTTTTAAACTTTTCAAAACTTTCAGATTTATGTTTCACACATATACCCATAGTCGCCAATATGAGTAATGAAGTAAAGAGAATTAACCCTAACCAGCTCATCAAATGGGTTGCATACATCAGAATATATCAGGATAAGTATATTAGTGGTCTTCACCCCATGTCCTACATTAGGTGATTTGGCCATCTATCTTTGAAGGCAGAATTCATAAACAACTTGAGAGTCGATGAGCCTAGGGGCTCATACCTTTCTAATTATTATTTGTCCTCTCTAATATGGTCAAGCCTGAGGTGCCACATATACTTTAGGTCTATCTCATATTTAGATCTCTCAGATCCTACGACACTCACTATTTGCTCATTCCTTCTGAAGGTATGTCCCTTATCCTTTTCTCTAAGTTCTCCAGGTGTATAAGAATCCTTCTCCTTGAACTCTTCAAGATCCCATCGATAGTCACCAAGTCAACCAAGGTGCAATCAATTTTATTCATGTGGTAGTTTACTATACACTGTCCATATAAACTAATAAGAAATTACAGGATCAAATCCATTCATAATTTCTTATGTTTGGACATATTGAGCTTTTCAAGCTCATTCAAGTCCTCAATCATTGTCAGACAATGATCATGAACTAATTACTCTTTGATCAATGTCGGACGGTTTGATCACTTAGGAATATCTTGATTAGCTCAACTTCTTGGAACTAAAATCATTTTAGGTTCCTGAGCCAGTCTTTATAACTTGATCGGTTAGTCAATTAGTTCTAAGTTTGTGAGGATTAAAAGTCAATTTTTAATTCTATCAGAAAGTAGAGATTCTAGTTAAATATTTATACTTGATCTTACATTTGCTCTAGAAACTTTTAAAACAAATATGCTCCCATGAATTTTTCAGATTCCAACACTCCTTAGGTTGGGAAGCGAAAACTCCTTTGTGAGTTAAGATTTCTAGGGGATACTACGGTCCCACCAATTACCACACTACCTCATGTGACAGATCTTAATGAATGTGTCAACCAATAAGTGGACAACTCTTATCCAATACTTCTCAAGCAAATTACAGCGGACCTAATCTCTAAATCCTGATATCTCACTAGACAGATCTTAGCCTCACTCCTTATTTAAGTCAGACCCACCATTGAGCCTGAGTAAAGCTGTCATCGAATCCTCACCTGACAGATCTTGGACCCAACCCCATCTCCACCCCACATATAGAGTGGTTGCTTCTCTCCTGATGCAACTGAACCATTGTATCCAGCCAAAAACAATCAACATCGGAAAGGCATGACACTCTACAATGATGGAAGATCCCTCGACTTAATATTATTGAGGAGGTTTTAATTTAGGTCTCTTTAATCCTTTAATTGCTAATTTACATCTCATATAAATACACAATTACAATGGATCTAATCCTAAGTAGTCATAACTATTATGACTAATCCTAAGGGCATGGGCTAGCTCGAATCACCAAGCAACCACATCAAGACTAATCAACTAAATTGATCAGAAAAGTGTAAGATCGGTGGGGATCCCCCCGTTGCTTTTCTTAGACACCAATAAATTGGTCAGATCAGCGAAAAATTAATTAAATAATCACCTCTCTTTAAACTATTTTTTTTAGACACCAATAGGTCAATCAATTTCGAATAAGTTAGCTTGTGTAACTCAAGCTCGAGCCACTGAGCCAAATCAGATCTTTGAGTTAATCAATCCAACATGAGGCTGTTAATCGATGGGACTAATTTACAACTATTGAGTTGATCTCGAGCACTCTTGACCTAATCCTAATCAGCTCTTGATCAGATTAGGTCAACCGCTCATCTCGATTGAGTCCTACCATGTACAAATTGATTATCCAAAAGTAATTAAATTACTATCAAATTGAATTACCCACGTCCAAATCCTCATATGTTATACTTAAGATTAAGATATTAAATTCTTAATTTTAGATTCTTAATTAAGTACATTATGAACATGAGGTAGTTTAGATGTCAAAACTACTTTCATATTTAAACATTTAATTATGTATCTCATACATAAATCTAGGGTTTTAAATTAAAAGGTCTCATCTCAAATCATCCTAAGATAACCATTGAGCATAATCTCCATTATGCCAAGACAATCTTATGTCAGGATGATTTCGATTAACCCAACCAATTTAGATCTAATCTAAATAAATTTATTATTTATACATCTCATATATATTTAGATCTAATAACATGCATCTCATGCAATATCAAATCAGATTATGTATCACATACATAACTACATCTACACATATCACATATGCATATCAATTATACATCTCATGTATAAACAAAATATAATATATCACATATATTCAAATTAGATCTAATCTAATTTACTAAATCTAATTTTTAGATCTAAAGATTTAATTTTCAGATCTACACATATCATATATGTATATACATCTCATGTATAATTTAGATCTAATACATCTCATGTATATTTAAATTAGATCAAATCTAATTTATTAGATCTAAAGATCTGATTTTCAAATCTTAATAACATGCATGTGAAACAAATCTGGGCTCTGATACCACTTGAAGAAAGTCTGACTTTCGAGATATGTATACGAAGATCAGAATATATAAATTTTAACTTTAAAATCATGAACGTAGCGAAAATTAAAACTGACCTAGATTTAAAACTATTTAAATCTAACATGCATAAAAATTATCGATCTAATCTACACATGTCAAAAAAGTTCACATGCTAAAATTAAAATATAAAAAATAAAATTAGATTTAGACCTTTACCTTTACGTAGGTAGATCTTCACCACGATCCGATGGTCGTGATAATCTGGTGAGATTTCTACAGAGGCTGCATATGCGTCCGGCCTTTATGGGTATCCACCAAGGCTGATCTGATGAGGAGGACTCGATGTCACCGAAGTGCTAGCTCTCTTACAGAGATTGCTCCCTAGATTATCAAATCAGGTTGATCTTTTGATTCTCTTCTCAAGAGAATCAATCAGATCAATAGAAGGATAATGAAATCAGATCACATCTGATTTCTTTCTACTTTTTCTTTCAAAAAAAATCAAAGATCAATTGAAAAAGATAAAAGATCTAATCTCTTTTTCTTCCATCTTGTCTAACTCTTGGACTACATCTAAGAAAGGTAAGGAGAACTTTGTCCATCTCATGGACCAGTAGGAAGAGGCAAAAATCAGATCAAATCTGATTTTAATCATATTCAACTCTTGAACATGTATAGAGGAGAACCATCTATCTCATGGACTAAAATAAATCAGATCAAATTTGATTTTAATCATGTCCAACTCTTGAACATGTATGGAGGAGAAGATGATGGAGACATGTCCAACTCTTTGGACAAGGAGAGAAAGAGGGGAGATGTTCAACTCTTGAACATAAGACAAGGGAGAAAGAGAGAGATTGTACTTTTAACAATGAACCTTGGTTGTAAGAAAGAAGGAAACGACCCTCACATGCCAACCCAAAGAGCCATGACATCATCTCTCCTTTTTCCATGCTTGCTGCCTTGGGACGCACGTCCCAGGATGGGACGCATGATCCAGGCCGGTACTCGCATCCCAGGTTCTACTGCCTTGGGATGCGCATCCCAGGGCAGGATGCATAACCTAGGCTCCTCCTCCTATAGATTTTTTAGTAGGTGTCCCTCTTATCCCTATTTAAAGGGGTTAGTTAGGGTTTTAGTTAGAGTCCAAATCCAAGTGGAAGTTGGAATCTAATTTAGATTGGGTTAAGTCCAATCCCATTAGACTTATGAAATCCAATCTAAGTCAAATTAAAATCAGATCTAATCAAATTAAATCTGATTTAAATTGACTAAGACCCTATCCAAATCAAATATGGCTATAGATTGGGTCAAACCTAATCTAGATAGGTTTGAATCAAGTGTTCATTAGATCTAATCCTATTAGATTAATAAAATCTAATTTGAGTCAAACTCAAACCAAAACTAATTAAATTAAATATGATTTAATTTGATAGGATCCAATCCTAATATTTAATCAAATCAAATAATATGCAATAATTATAATTTAGTCCTCCTATAACTTACTAACTCTTCGTAAGTCCTCAATGTAACTTTTACATTTTAGTCCAATCATCAATCAAATTGATAATTAAGATCACTTGTGATTTATGATTTGAAATCATGATTCGACAGTCTGATTAATAAAGATCTCTTTATATGTGACCCCATAGGTTATATTCTGTCTGGTAGTGAGAAATATTTTGATCTCTATCAAAGCATTATTGAAACTCCTTTCAATAGATTAGAATAATTGTAACTCTCCAATCGAGAATTATTGACCATCAAAATAATTCTCATTGATCTCACAATCCATCAGTGATGTCTAGCAGTATGTAGTGACAATCCAGAGAACAGAAGGATGAACCTCTAGATGTAGTTATCATATGATTCAGTTTCTCTATCATGAGTTTTGATAAGATCGAGATCATAAAAAATTTGTCAAACCCCATCGTCTGTCATATGTAAGATTTATTTAACTTGAGTTCATTTATGAAACTTGATGGAAACTTTTTCATCATTCACACTATCCTGGCCAAAGTCTTTGGAACTCCATCTCATAAATCACATAGAATTACTCATTTCCTATTAAGATCGATAAATCCCATCTTAGTGCATACCCTATTCTACAATAAACTTACTGCAGCTAATATACATCTCAAGATTTCGTATAGCTAGAAGATCAAGTTATGGTGCAGTCAAACTACAGCAACCTCATTGTGAACAGCTAAGACATCGCAGATCTAAGAACCAGTCACACAACTACAACATCGAGAATGTCACTGATGAGTGAGTAGATATCCAAATCACTTTTCATATTGGTCACATTCGGTACCTTTGTTCTCTAACAAACACCTGCACTTTCACTTCAGTGTCCCAACATTATAGACTCGAGACTCGTCTATCCTAAAAAAAATGATCCGTGTACCAATCCTATCGGATCATTCACCGTCTCTGTGATGATCCTTCGATCGAAGTAATTTGAGAATTAACCATCAATGACACATACCTCAAATTTTCAACTCTTGAGAATATGTGTCATCATCTTATTAGTTCTCTAGACGATTCATGGACACATACACTACATGAATAGAATCAACTATCCTAATTAATTAGATCAAGTATAAAATTATATTCTAAAAAGAATTAATGTGTCCGTCTGATTGGCTTCCAGGGTATATATCCAACATAAGGGCCGTGCCTGGCATGGCCCGTTTATTGCCGTTATGGGCTAGGCCCGGCCCGTGAAGGCTAAATTCCTTTTTTTTAGTTTTTTGGGCTATAATAGCTATTTTGAAAAATAACCATTTTAACCCTCCCAACAGCCATAAAATGGTTAATTGAGGAGTATTTAAAAATAAAATATTAGATTTCTATAAATATTTTTTTCATTTTATTTTCACCACACTAAATCAACTCTCCTCTCTTTCTCTACTACTACTTCTCTTATAGCAATATTTAGCAAGTGTTTAGTTAGCAATTAGCAAGTGTTCAAATGCTATAGAAGAGGATTAGTCTATCTATTGAAGCCTTAGAGGTCTTTGTTGAGGTCCTGAGTGATAGAAAACAGGATAAGTAGCATGTGTAAATTTTAAAATTTAAAAATATGCAGCGAAAATAAATCGGATTAAATTCTTTAATCCCACATGTAAGATACCAGATCTAAACCTATCCAAGCTCAGAAGAAAGCACATATAATTAATCTAAATTTAAAAAAATATGAGATCATATCACATTACCTTTGTGCGGATAGAAATTCACCACTTTAGATGATCTCGGATTCGTAAAAGATGGAGCCGCATATGTGTCCGACCTCTACGGATATCCACCGGGATCAATCTCGAACTTTTCTTCTCATAGAAGATTCTTCTTCTTAAGAAGAACTTTGGCCTTGAGGACTCTGATCAACTCTTTTGATCTTAACTGGAAGATCAACTCCTTGATCTACAGCCTTCTTCTTCTTCTCTTCAATCCTTGATCTCTAAGTCACCAGAACTCCTTCTAAGCGTGTGGAAGAGAGAACACCCAATCTTTGAGCATGGAAAGAAAGAATATGAGAGAGAGGAGGTGTGGAGATGGAGAGAGGGAAGATTTTCTTGATGAAAAATTAAAATAAGAAACCCTAGAGACCTCCCTTTAAATAGACATAAGCCCTGACACATATTAGGAACCCTGTCATCTTAAAAAAGTAGATCCTTATCTCATAAAAATCCTCTACCTTTTAAATATGATTTATGCCAAATAAAATCAGATATAAAAGATAATTAATCATCTCTTTTAAGCATGTACAATAGCCATCCATGGAATATATGTCAGGTGGTTGGGATGCCAACTCTTGACGCCCCACAAAGGGATCTCCAACCATAAGAGATGGGGCATGGACCCTACCTCTCTCCTTCATGCCATGACACATAAGAGGGGTGGGCCGCTCTAGGATATGGTGCTCAATAATTTAAAAAAATTATGCCACCCATTCTTCCATCTATTCTACATGCATACTTAAAGATAATTAGGAGATATGAAAGAAATAATGTTAGAATAATTATACCAACTAATTGACTTAATTCAATCCTTTTGGACATATAATCAAGAGTCCAATTAAATCTAAATGAATTTAGGTTAGGTTCAAGGCTATGGACTTGATCAAATCAAAGTCCCGAGAAGAATTAGGTTTAACCATGTGCTAGCATGATTCTCATAAACCTAATAGAGTTTCAAATAAATCTTAATCCAATTGAAACTTCATAAGCCTAATTGATAAATTCGAGATTAAATCTCTTAATGTGTGACTCCATAGGTTTCATTCTATCTAGTAGTGAGATATATTGTGATCTCTATCACAATATCATCGAAATTTTTTTCGATGGATTGGAATATTTTTAATTCTACCCTTCGAGGGCCATCGATCATCAAGATGACACCCGATGAGTCTCACAATCCATCAGTGACATCTAGCAATATGTAGTGACAACCTAGTAGAATGAAAATACAAACCTCTAGGTATAATTATCGTATGATTTAATCCTTCTATCGTGAGTCCCGACTTGACGGAGGTCATGGAGAACTCGTCAAATTCCATCATCAGTCTTATGTAAGATTGGCTCGACTCGAGTTCAGTTGTGAATCCCATGAAAACTCTTTTTCAGTATTCATACTTGCTTTGGTCAAAGATTTTCTGAACTCAATCTCGCAAATCACATAGGACTTCTTCTTTTCTATCAAAGTTGATAAATTTCATCTAGGTGCATCCTACTCCAAACAGCAAACCTGAACCTACTAAAGCCAACATACACAGTAAGGATCCGAATGGCTAGGGACCAAGAAAATGTGCAGTCAAACTCAGTAGCCTCGCTGTGAATAGCCAATATCACCGCAGGTCAAAGGATCACTCATACCACTGCAGCATCGAGAAGACCACTGACGAGTGAGTAGACATCCATGTAGTTCTCGTGTTGGTCACGCTCAGTGCAAGTTGTTCTCTAACAACTATATGCACCTTCACCCCAATGTCTCTACACTGCAGACCCAAGACTCATCTTCCACAAGAGAGGTGAACTGTGCACCGATCTCAAATGGATTGAACACTGTCCTCCGTGATGATCCCTTGATCGGGAGTATTTAGAAATTAATCACTAATTAATGTATGTTTCAAATTCTTAACTCTTTAAGAATATACAAAATCATCTTTGTCAATTTTTAGGATAAATCATGGACACATAAGCATGATTGGAAAGAAAAAGCCCTTTTATTTATAATGAAAGTATTACAAGTACAAATTTAGGTCCTAAAAATATATAATGTGTCAGCCAATAATTGACTTCTATGGCACAAATCCAACAAACTCTCACTTGACCTAAAGCCAATTGGTCATATACCTTAGACCGATCTTCTCAAGGTGAGCTTCGGTCTTCTATTGGCTGAGAGGCTTGGTTAGCGGGTCTGCTATATTTAGCGCGGAGTCAACTCTCTGCACCTCGACAAACTTCTTCTCAAGGTATTCGCATATGATATGAAATCGTCGCTCTATGTTTTTGGACTTCTGGTGAGACCTGGGCTCCTTAGTAAGGGCTATGGCGTTGTTGTTGTCACAGTACAGTGCAACGACATCTGATGGCATCACACCCAGTACTGCAATGAACTTCTTAAACCAAAACGCTTCCTTAGCAGCTTCAGAGGCGGTGATGTACTCGACTTTCATGATCGAATCTGTAATGATTGGCTACTTGAAACTCTTTCAGCTAACCGCACCA
>KE504888.1:405062-417076 GCA_000441515.1 Elaeis oleifera | reverse complement strand
ACGTATCGGAACCGTCTCGATTCTCCGCCGGGACGGTTCGGCACGCCCCATACCGGGCGGTTCGGCCCGGTATGGCAAACCCTGGTTTCAGTTAAGTTAGACCCTTCATTTTCATACAGCCATATTTAAAATAATATTATTCTTGTGGATAGCATAACAAAGCAATAAAAAATCAAATATGCCATAAGCATACTCAATGCATCAAGATATTATCACATCAGTCCTCATGGTAAGCCTTGTAGATAACACAACAAAATTACTATGATTCTTGAAATAATAATCATCTTAGCATGAAGAAAGGCATTAGCAGTATTATAAATACTAAGCAAACCAAATTCAAGATTCGGATTAATCCAATTAACCAGAAAAGTGTTAAAATTGATGGAGATCCTCCCATTATTTTCTTGAACACCAACAAGTTGATCAGATCAATCAATGGAATAATTAGATAACCACTGTACTTGAAACACTCCTTAGACACCATCGATTAATCGATTCAAGAATTGGTTAGCTACTAGCTCTCAATACTACGACTTAATATGATTTTTATGAGCACTTTAATGATCTCATACACATCCTAATTCATGACACTAATAGAAAAATATTAATGATTAAATAGCAACTACTAAAATTAATCATCACATAACTATGGACATAACATAAATCATAACATGCTTCAATAAGACATTATCAGCATACAAACATATAATAGAACCACACAAGGTCGGCTCTGATATCACTGTAGGGTTCGATGAGCACAACAGAAGTATGAATTTCAAAATTTTCATAATAAATTTCAAACTATCAAACCATAATCCAGGACCTCGTTGATGATTAACAATCATATACAGAAATATTCATAACTTTATGGAAGGTGTAGAAAAATATTGCATCGCTAAATCCAAAATTTCGATAGAGCTTCCACTAGGCATCTAAGTATTCGCTCTCCAATGGTGATCCACACAGGAATTGGCTCAAAGATCGCTCCTTCTGAATCCGATCGCCGGACCCAAGTTGACCCTGACTTGATTGGTTTGATCGAATCGCTTCCTGAACCTGACTTGGATCACTTCTTGACTTTTAGGCAAATTAGCTAGACCTCTTAAGACCTTCTAGAGTCTTGTCCTAAACCTATTTAGGTTTAGATTAGGCTAGATAGGTTTGTCTTAAGAGAACTAGGGGTGTAAGAGAGAGGAGGAGAGGATTCTTATCTTAACCAAGATAAGATGGGATGTAGGAATTGAATAATCTCCTTTCGGTGCCACCCCCAATTTATAATTGCTGAGAGGGCGTGAGAATCATCCTTCAATGATTTCCAACTGCTTAAAGAAAGGCTTATCATATCAAAAGTCTTATTAGATAAGAACTCTTAAAAATAAACACCAATCCACTCTTTTCCTCGTGCGCGCATTCACAGAAAGGTGCAGAAGGCATCCCATTTTTAAATCAGATAATCTCTGATTTTACCACGTGTAAAAGAAGATTTTTTAGAGTTTATCTAATACAAATGGATACCCAAATTCATTTGAGATGAGCCTCCTTCTGCCTTAAAGCAGAAGGACTCTTCTCACGTCCCTTCGCGAGAAACAGAATTTCTGCACACACATGTTGAGTTTCTCTCCTCTTCCACACCCCATCATACCACCTCATGCACTAAAATATGTACTAAAGTAATAGAAGACTGGATAAGCTTTCATAAAAGCCAAGAACTCATTTAAGATGGACTCTGTAGAATCCTCCACACCAAGATAAGCTAATACCTATCATATTGTGCGTCAAGCCTTGGATAGAGTCCAATCCCCTTTGGACTCTATCATTCCAACACCCAAAAGGACCATATGGCACCCTTTAATGGCTGCCCACATCAGAGATTAATCCAAATTAATGCTCAATTAATTTGGTTACAATTAATCAAGTTCAAATCGAATTCGATCCATAAGTAGGAGCTAGGGTTAGCCACATGTGCTAGCATGCTCATCGACTAACCAATTGGATTAATTGGTCAAATCAATCTTATCAAAACAACTCTTTGATCAATTTTTTATATGTGTGATCCGTTGGATTCCATATCTAGCTAGCAGTAGGTCCAGATGCATGTTGATCTGATTAAATTAGACTCCATCTAATCAATTTAGGTCAAATCCATGTCAATCTGAGTTGTCAAATTAGAACTCTTTCTAATTGACTCATGAATTAATCATTTTAATTCATGAAAATCTACAAGACATGATTGACGTCTAGCAACGTGTCATGCCTATCCGGAAGATATGAAATTTAATGAAAATATCAAATATATCCTTCAGTGATAAATTACCGTGCAATTCAGTCTTTCGATCATCCTACATCCCGAATATATTTATAAGTATGAAATCATGTCAAACTCAATACATATTCTTATTGATTCTCCATCAATTAATGATAACTCTAATAAAGGATGAGAATTCTTATCTAATCTTCATCTGCTTTAGCCAAAATCTTCCGAAGTTATCTAAAGATGAGAATACATAGGATATCATCTCTTCTTACTAGGAGTGATCGATTCTTTGTTGACCTACTCTTAATTTTCATACACACTCCACCATATTTAGAATATTCTATTCATGACTTAATGCCATGATTGAGTATGAACCAAAATATGGGTCCATGTGCACAAGATTCTATGGTGGTCTCAGGTCTAAGGACTATTTGCACAACTCTTACTTAGAGAATCATTTTTTGACATGCATATAAGACTCCATAAGATATTCTCTATCGGTGGATCAATTCAATGGACTTATTCCTTAATAAGCACCCACATCCTTGTATTAGTGTCTCCACACAAGTGGCTTATGAGATCAGCCATCCTCTCCATTGAGCATACATAAAATATACCAGTCTATCCAAAATATTGATCTCTGACTCAATATTCCTACGACCAGAAATGTTTAAGATTAGGATTTTAGGTCCCACAGGCATAACCCATTCATATCCCCTAAAATTATTGTCCTAATCTTTGGGGTTCATCATAATCTTTAATATAAAAGATGCAACTGAAATGATGAATCACAATGTCTCATTTTATTTATATCAAAATAAATGTTATTACATGAGTTGAAAGAATATACAGATAAATCGCATCACATCACCATTGTGATTGGCTTATAGGGCACTTATTCTTTCAATAGATACATCAGCTAGTGCGTTTAATACTTCCATGTCTGGTAAGTCTAACCCTTAGATCATAGATTCTGGTGCGTCCAATCATATGACTGGCTCTTCATATAAGTTCTTATCATATTTTTCCTCTTCTGGTAGAGATAAAGTTCGTATAGCATATGGTTCTTTTCTTCTGTGTCAGAAAAAGGTTCTATTCATTGCACTCCTACGCTGACCTTATCCTCTGTTCTTCATATTCCTAATTTTTTCACTAATTTCTATCAATTAGTTCAATCACGAAATATTGAATTGTAAAGTCTCATTTTATCCTACCTATTGTATCTTTTAGGAATTGAAAATAGGAAGAACGATTGGCTATGGTAGGATTCAAGATGGCTTATATCTATTAGAAGATGGTCTTAATCTGTCAACCCATACAAGTTCTGCAAGCCAGATTTCCCACCTCAAATCCTTGATGTCTGCTTAACAATAGTTACTTCAATGGCACCAATGGTTAGGTCATCCATCCTTTAGAGTAATAGAGAAGTTATTTCCTGCTTTATTTCAGCCATGCACTGAGAAAACTTTATTTGTGATGCTTGTGAATTTGCCAAGCACAGTCGAACTTCTTATCCATCTAGTAATAATAAAAGTACTGCACCATTTATAATTATTCATTCAGATGTTTGGGGTCCTAGTCAAGTTGTGTCATTATCTGGTTTCCGATGGTTTGTTACGTTTGCTAATTGCTATAGTCGTACTACTTGGATCTATTTGTTGCATAGCAAAAGTGAGGTATTTTCTTATTTCAAGTTGTTTCATAAAATGGTATGTATCCAGTTTAATGTAAAATTAAGATTTTGAAAAGTGATAATGATACGGAATATACAATAATTTTTTTTTAAATTATCTTGGTAACCATGGCATCATACATCAAACAAGTTGTGTAGATACACCAGCGCAGAATGGTATTGCAGAACGTAAGAACCAGCATTTGTTGGATATCGCTAGGTCATTCATGTTTACTATGAATATTCCTAAAACCTATTGGAGAGATGGGGTTCTTACTGTAACTTATCTTATCAATCGGATGCCATTACAAGTACTCGATATTAGAACTCCTTGTGAGCTCCTACAAATACTTGTTCTTTTATTGTTCCTCCTAAAGTCTTTGGTTATGGTTGTTTATTCATAATCATCAAAGAACCATAAGCAAACTTGATCCATGTGCCCTAAAGTGTACATTCACTGGATACTCAGCAACTCAAAAGGGATACAAGTGCTATCACCCCCCCCCACCCAACAAGAAATATTTGTTAGTATGGACGTCATTTTTCAAGAAACTGAAGCCTACTTTAGTAAGTCATCTTTTCAGAAGAAGAATGTCACAGTGCAAGAGTCTCTTTCATCCTCATCATGGTAGGTTTCCTCACCTACTTTACCAAACAGAAGTGATAGGGAGATAGAGAAAGTTGTAAATGAGAAGGAGAAGGAACAAGAGAATGTGAATGGAGAGAAAATAACAGTTGCAGGTATTCAAATCAAATAAAAAGACCTGCAAACATACACTCACAGAAAATAGATAAATAAAGCCACTATACAAACCCTACCCAGTCAAGCACCATCTTTGGATTCAGTTCTACCACAATCTCCTCCTACTCCTAGTAAGTCACCTGTCTCATTTCTAAATTATCATTAACCAACCATTAATGATATTGATCTGTCTATTGCTATTAGGAAAGGAGTTCGAAGTTATACTCAACATCCCATATCTAATTTATTTCATATAACTCATTGTCTTCTTCCTATAAACTTTTGTATCATCTTTGTCTTCTATGTCTACTCCCTAGGATTAGAAGGAAGCACCTGCTGATCCTAATTGGAAGCAAGCTATGAGGGAGGAGATGAAAGCATTGGCAAAAAATGAAACTTGGGAGCTTACTACTCTCCCATCAAGAAAAGGACAGTTGGTTGTAAGTGGATTTTCTTATCAAACAGAAGGCTGATGGGACCGTTAAGAGATTCAAGGCAAAACTTATCACAAAATGATTTACTCAGACATATGGAATAGATTATCAAAAGATATTCGCTTCTGTTGTGAAGATGAATTCAATTCGGGTTATTCTTTCTTGTGCAGCAAATCTAAGATGAGATTTGCATCAATTGGATGTAAAAAATACCTTCCTTCGTGGAAACTTAGAGGAAGAAGTATATATGGAGATTCCTCTAGATTTTTCTTATTAGAAAACAGAAGGCAAGATATATAAGTTGAAAAAATCATTGTATGGTCTCAAACAATTTCCGCGAGCTTGGTTTGACAAATTTAGAAAAGCAATGGTTATTTTGAATATCATCAGAGTAATGTAGATCATACAATGTTCATCAAACATAATAATGGGAATATCATTGTTCTCATTATATATGTTGATGATATAGTGGTGACAGAAAATGACTTTGGAGAAGTTATCAGATTGAAGACTAGTCTAGCTAAGGAGTTTGAAATAAAGATTTAGGTAGGCTACGATATTTCTTGGTATTAAAGTTGCTCGATCAGACAACAGTATTTTCATTTCTTAAAGAAATATATCTTGGACTTGCTTGAAGAGATGGGTATGTTGGATTGTAAGTCAACAAACACTCCTATGGATCCAAATCACCATCTTAAGAGTGGTGATGGAGAAATAATAGACAAAGAGAGGTATCAAAGATTAATTAGGAGATTGATTTATCTCTCTCATATTCATCCAGATATAGCCTATCCTGTTAGCGTGGTAAGCCAGTTTATGCATGATCCCCACTCTACTCATCTAGATGCTATTTTTCGCATCTTGAGATACTTGAAATTAGCACCTGAAAAAGGATTATTTTTTCAAACCATGGTCACTTGAAATAGATGCTTTTACACATGCTGATTGGACTAGATCACTTGACGATAGGAGATCTACGTCAGCATATTGTACCTTTATTGGAGAAAACTTAGTCACTTGAAGAAGTAAAAACATTCAGTGGTGACGAGATCTAGTGCTGAAGCAGAGTACAGAGCAATGGCACATGGAGTTTGTGACTTTTATGGATTAAAATGTTGATGCAAGACCTGGGAATGGAAAATGATGGACCTCTCTTCTATACTGTGATAACAGGGTTGCTATCAATATTGCTCATAATCCAGTTCAACAAGACAAAACAAAGCATATCAAGATAGATAGACACTTCATTAAAGAAAAGTTGAATGAGTGGCTACTTTGTACACATTGTGTAAAATCAGAAAATCAGCTAACTGATATTTTGCCTAAAGGTCTTAATCGTAAGGTGTTTCATTCGATTAGTTGTAAGATAGGCATGAGAGATATCTATGCACCATCTTGAGGAGGAGTATTGACCAATATATTTTGATAAGCTATGTTTTAGAAAAAAATTTACAGTGTTGTAATTAGGAAATGTTTGACCAATCTATTTTTGGTAAGCTATGTTTAGAAAGAAAATATGTAATGTTACAATGAGGGAGTGATTGACCAATATATTTGGTAAGCTATATTTATGAAGAAAAACTGCAATGCTGTAATTAGGTAATAAAATCAGCAATTGCAATGTAAATATTTATGTAATAACATTAATATAAATAGAGATATAGATCAGAAGAAAATCAAGATTTGAGGCCTATCACTTTTTTTATATTATTCTCTCTACTCTCTTACTTTTTCTCTACCATCTCCTCTCATTTTTTTAACTGATACCATGCTAGTAAATATCGAGACACCGCCTTACTAAGTCTCAGTCCAGTACCCTATGGCATTACCCGGTACATGGGGCAGGGTGGGTGGGGCGTGGTGTGTGGGGTAGGGTATGCATCGGTAAGGCAGACCCTAGCTCTACAAAAACGAAAAAAAAAGGGGGGAGTACCTATCAATTTTGCTCTCCAAAAGACCTGTGAGGAGTGGTAGGAGATATGTACAAAGATCCAACGTAATGGCATCAGATATTTCCATCAGAATGCTGACTAAATCAGCAGAGACCTGCAGTACATGATATAATGTTAGCATGGACTCCTATTGAGCCAACAAAGCTGCAAACCTCCATAGAACACCTACAGCGTGATCAGACATCTTCTCCATTGCATTAATGACACCTTTGACATCATTTCTGTCCCAAAGCTGACGAACTACCTGCAAGTTATACATAAGGTTGGGTGACTGAAATACTAGTGTGAATATGAAAAATAATACAGTCAGAGTGAAAGCAAAGAAGATAGTGCACCTCCATAAAGATAGTTACTAAGGCTTGTGCATTTTAAGTTTTCACAATGAATTAGCATTCCTATTTCAATGTTCTGAAACCATTAGCACAAGACATTTTCGCCATGTTGGGATAAATCACAGCAGTAATCCTCTAGAACAAATAAAACGGCAAAAAAGAGTATTATATATGATTTATGTAGAACAAGCTATCAATTGGGCATGGTAAAATGCAAGGCTTTATCTCCAGCACATTCTATGGAACTCTCATATTGAATATCTGAATCTATGCAAAAGATGAGTAATAGACCAATTAATTTTAGAGATCCTGTTTAAATTGTAAATATCAGTTACTACTATTGATAGGAAGCCAGTCAATATTCTGGCAGCTGGCATATAATTATCGTACATTTCCATATCAGGATATATGCACTGGAATGGATATTTCTACAGTATATTAGGCATCAAGAAAGCAATTTGACACTTGGAAATGATGCCTAGTCCCAACTAATTTGGAAATGATGACAGAAATGTGCAAAATAGCAAACCTAAGGGAAACGCCAAGACAATAAAGCTCGTAATGTCTAGATTTCAAAGATACAACAAAGAAGAATATGGCATGCGAGTGCCACAAAAGATGGAGAGTCGGCAATCAAGAAGGTATGACATACCTATCATATACGGATAAAGAAATGAAATGTAGTAAACTGAAGTACAAGAAATATCCACGTAGCAGTCATTAATTTATTATTGCCAATAAATACATGACAGCATTAATGGTAATTATACTAGACGGACTCAGGTACCAGGGTTGGATGCAAGCATCCAAGTGTCAGATCACAATAATCCCTGATACTTGGAATATGGGTCATACAATTGGTAAGTTTTGATGCATTCTGATTGCTAAAGATGATGTGATCTTTGCCTCTGTCCTCTCTTCCTCTTGCTTCTCATGCCATGTCTATGATTTTTCTTCCTGTAGCATGTTGTGCTAACAAGGGTACTCCAGGGAAACTAGTGGGCACAATAACTACATAAGCACATAACAATATAACACTAATGCGTCTAAGGTGTAGAAGAGTGTACAAGCACCAAACAGAGAGAACATTATCCAAGATCCAAGTATGATATTAAAACGTGGGACATGATTCAGGGTAGTAAGCCACCAATGATTAATAAGATTTATGGGTTAGATGTCTAAATGAAAGTTGCATATACAGTTACAAGACTACTACCATCCTCCAAAGTTACAAGATGGTGCCATCACTATTCTTGCATCACTCAATTCTGTGTACTTAGCATTTCTGCATAAAAATAATAGCCTTCAAGTTCGCTTGTCATCATCACTCAAGTACTCACCTGATTTATTAACAAGAATATATGTTTCAGAGTTGTCTTTTTGACAATAATTGTTGACAGTTGACATAGAAAGGTATGAAAATTTCATGGAAAGATAAAATTACAACCACATGTAACAGACTAGTTTTGTTCATTTGACTTTATTCGGAAAGTCAAGTCAATATTCATACATCTACATAGTTCATGAAATGGTTTTCCTACTTAGGTAACAAGTTTCTTATACAGATCCTCTTCTTTTAAATCAAAGACTATTTTAAATCTTAAAGAGCACAATAGGAAGCTGATTGCACGTCCACCTAAAAACCTGAGTTCTTCCTGTCGGCAAAAAGATGGCAGCGACAGTTTTCATACCATCAAAGACGTCAGTTACCATCTATTCAGGCAAACTATGTCAAGATTAAAGATATAATCTCGGCCAACAGTAATAAATACCCTGTCGACAGATTTACTATTACAAGGTACTTCCATTTCCAAAAACAGCTTCTAATGCCATTTTAGGTTCGCATTTCAAAACCAAGTTGGAGGGATAAACCAACCTTGCTTCAAGCAAAGAGCAGGTTAAAACATACAGAGTGGAGAAGAAGACAATCACTTGCTATGTGATTCCAAAAGAGTTATTTGTTTAATCAATAACCTTTATTCTAATAAATCTCTCAACAATTGAACACTGAATACAAAACTAGTCTGTTATTTAGCTCCCTATAGATAACCTTTAAAATTATACTTTATTTAAAAAATCATGTGATAGTAGTCTGAACACAGAAAAGTTCCATATAGATGAATATATTAATATCTCCATGTGCAAAGCTCAGCTCCCCATTACAGACAGAGAAAATTAAATGATTTATAAATGTGAAGTTAAAACATGGAAAAATTTTGTTGGCTATGCTTTTTTCTGTCACAAAAAAAAATTGATTATTTAGTTCTTTGTCGGATCTTATGTGAATCTAACATTTTAGATTTATAATATCTTCCCTGGAAATGAATGTGATTTCATAAATCAAATCCAGAAACTAATATGATTCCAAGTATGGGGAAGCTAGAAGGATTCTTTCTTGGCGAAATAGATTGTATGGCATAATCAATAAGCTAGGTTCCCCTCCTACAATTGGACTGTAACAGTTTTCTGGGAGGCTTCTCTCTTGGCCAAAGTTGCCGTGCTCAAAAATTAAGAAAGCTTCATGATATTAAGTTGATAGTCAATTCAAAAGCCCTCTCAGTGGAGATAATTGTATTCAATTTCTTGAAAGGCAACTCCAAATAGATGGGAAGAAGCTTGTTGGGCTGATTACACTATGGTTTTGTTCTAAACATCTGCCAGAGAACTAAATTTTATAAACAGATTCAACATATAAATCACCTGTAATTTGTTAACCGTGACTGTGCAGAGGTTAGGAATTGTTTGTGCCGTTCCATCAAATCAGCAATAGCATCCTCATCACTAGCAGATAATGTTTCCTGTCGAGCTGATGAAAGGCATCCTCTCTGTTTATAACATTGGAACAAATGAGCAAATACTACACAAGAATACTGCAGCCAGCAAGTGCACTTTGACAATAATAACCAAATTATCTCGTAAGAAGAAGATTTTAAAGCACATTTAGCTACAAAATAGAAAAAAAGGGATAAGCATTTGACTGTTATACAGAGAAGAATCAACATTCCTCAAACAAGAAAATGCAAATTTTCAATCCATATATTAAAATATTTGAGTGTACAAACAACATGAATTCCAAAGATGGATACATCCAGCAATATACAAAATCTAAAGCTTGAGATGTCCATGTGGATGCCTTCCAATTGCAGGAACAAGTTTATGTCGCCACATATTGCAATACAATATGTTGCAGGATGGCGGGGGCTGCGGAGATCCTGGGTGGGGAGCAAGGAGGCATGGGATGAGATCCGGCACCATTTGTGTAATGACACAATGGGAAGCTGACAGATCTCACTCAGGATCCCCATCTGTCATCTAGACTACATTCCAATCACATCATAATGGGAAGCAATTTATTATTGCAAGAATAGTTGAATAAACTGATAGAACAATAATAGCAAACAAGCCAGGAGGGAGCTTCATTGTGAAAGCTCCTTACTCAGTTTGATTAGCTAGGTAGTGGTGGTTGAGGACATGATCAGTAATCAGGAGAAAGCTGCCGTATTGCTTTGTTTGACCTGCTTCCTAGGATGGTCGAATTATGAACTTAAATGGTGTGACAGTCCTAAATATGGATTCTATGGTGCCAATATTGCTCCCTGTAAAGGTTCAAAGGAAACTAGTTATGGGGTCCTATTAATGCATTGGTGATGAGAGGAAAATCACAAGAGAAAGAATTTGGTAGCACACAATCAAGATCCAAGTCCAGTGATAAGAGCCATGCAATGCTATTATTAGGAGTATAGTCACATTAGACAAGTATATCTATAGCATGCATAGAAGAAACATGGTGGTTCTTTGGATGCAGAAATGGTATTAAAGCCAAAGGCATTGAAATCTTGGGCCACTCTCCAAGCGATAAAAGCAAACACACTGGTTGCTCTTATGAAGAATAAAGCAACACATGGGCTGTCAGCATGGAGTCATGGTATCATGGTAGCTACAACATAATAAGCAGACACTTGATGGGGCAAGACACTAGGTTAGAGCGCAAGCTGTCAATGGAGTGGTGCTGAGGTGAATTATGACAGAACCTTGAAAAAGACATGGTTCTTGGAAGAATCAACTCTTCTAAGAGCCTGCTGAAGCATAGCTCTTGGAAAGCGATATCACATGGCACTTGGAAGTTGGGCTAGAGCAATAACACATGGTGCACTCAAAAAGAACAATAAGGTGCGGGACTTGTGAGTAGTAGATCAAACTCAAGCGTCGAGCCGCATGTGAAAGGAAGATTGCTGAAAATCATGTATGCAGATTAATCCCACATTGACTACATAAAGTAAGAAGGCATGATTGATAAACATAGTTGGGCTCAAAACCTAATGGCTTACAATTTTGTGTCAATTCCAACAATGAATATCAAGTCATTCTATGTTGGACTCTCCAACCTCCCTAACAACGGAAAAGTGCTCCTCTCATACTAAGGTATATTATGCTGACTCCATTAGGCATAACTTATTCTTTTAGGCAAGGGTGGGTGGCACCCAATGTTGCTTGAAGTGCAATAATAATTGAAAAAATATCTGTATGTAAAGAAAGGTGGGGGTCAAGACTACTAACTTTTAATTCTCTACATCACAATTTTGTTACTTAATTAAAGACCCTACAGTTTCTCTCTCTCTCTCTCTCTC
>KE504888.1:374347-386003 GCA_000441515.1 Elaeis oleifera | reverse complement strand
TAATATTATATTAATTTAATAAATAATATTAAATATAATAGATATTATAATATTAGTATTCATATAAATATTATATTACATTCACATAAATATTAAGATAATAATTAATATAATATTATATTATTATTCAGTATTTTATCCTAACTATCTGCTGATATTTTAGAAAATCTTAACCGTAGACTTAAAAGAATATTTTTGAAAAAAAAGTATCATCAATTCTCATCCCATGGGAAGTGCCAAAATCCACCTTCCTCATGGATTATCACTTTTCATAAAATGTGGAAAGCATCTTTTCATAAAATAGATTTTTTTACTCTCTCTTCTCTTAAAAATCCAACCAAATAAGATGCTCCCTCTCTATTTCATAGGAACTACCTCTTTGCTCCACTTTCCATAAACCAAATTTGTCCCAAGACTCCTATAGATTATATTTATATCCAGTAGTTTGCAAAGTCTATACTTACGTCCAGTAGAATTAACGATATTAATAAAATCATTTATCTCGTATAAAAGATCGAAATTATCTTTGAGTATAAAAAATGGTACATATATTTTTTTGTATCCTTGGAAGAATGTTACGTCACTTTAAAATTATTTTGGTCATTTCCAATATTTTTATGATGTGGTATTTAGGTTCCATTGAATGTTAACGGTTTGAATAATATTTTGTTAAATTGTAAATCGAAGTATTGGATAAAATAAATTTTGAAGGGATAAGCATAGTTTTTTCAAACTATTGAGTGTAAGTACAATTTATTCTTGATCTCAAAGGAGGAGAAAAAAATTAGTCAAAAGATGTCATTTAAGTTTTTTGATCTTATATAAATATCCAAAATCTTTTCAGTAAATAATAAATATGGAATATGATACATATTCACACAAGTCCTCACACATTCCCTCCACTTAAATTCTAATAGTTTTTTCAGACCAAAAATATAAACCCATTTAAATCCAATCACAAGTACCATAAGCCTAATATAGATCTATACTATAGTTTCTCTAGTTCATATGAATCATAAGTTGGATCCGTTTTAATATTATTTATAATAATTAAATTTATCTAAAATATTAGTTAAAAATATTATTAAATTTTTTTGATAAATAATTAATATAAATTAAATATATGTCAGTATGAATCCTCACGGAATAGAAACGAAGAAGGTAGCGGTAAATCCGAGTTGGGTCCGGCCATGCGTTGGTGAGTCTCCATCAAGAGAACCCATGGAATCCTATCCCCTAAATCATCTCCTCCAACGTTTCCTCTCTTACTCCATTTTCACCTTTTATTAATTTTCAATTGACGGTGGAAGATGTACGGTGGTAGATAATCATTTCTTACACCTCTAATCACATACGTATTTGCTTTTATAAGTAGCGAAAAGGTGGAGGCCGGGGCGGGAGGGCTTTGTGCAGTTGATCGAGCGTGGTTGGTCGTGGGCGGGACCAAGGAGCGGTGATTGCTTGAGTGGTTGGAGCTCCTCCACGTTAGATCTCATTAGAGAAAGGAAGAACGTGTGGGGGTCCATTTAATGGTGCGTTGGAGACACCCTCCTCCAGGCGAAAGCCTGCACGTGTTCCACGTTTGCCCGGGCTTTTGTTCAATTGATGGAGTGAGATATGAATGTTTCCTAGAGTGGTTATAACAAAATTTATAGTTGCTGAGATGGATGGATATTTTTTTAAATATTATTTTTTAATATTTATTTTCAAATCTACCACTCTCTTCGTCTTATTTTTGAAAATACGGCATCTGAACTGATTCGGCTCGAACGTGATGGAATTGTATGTTCAACATGCGATTTCAATTGACGTGGCCTTCCATGATAAAAAATTTAAAATTTAAATTTAATTTTAAATTCAAATTTAAACTGCATGTTGAAGATGTGATTTCAGTGAAATCGCATCTTGATTTTTTTTTTGATTTTGTGAGAGAGAAAGGTGACCCGGCAAATCTCAGAGCGTATGCACGGTGGAGAGCCCGCAATCGGGAATTGGTGAAATACAAGGAGTCGCGTGGCGTGTTATCCACCGTGAGATTTGTGCTGTCCAATCGCACCTGGTGCATGCAATATGAAGGCCGAGCAGGAGCGAAGGCACGGGTGCGGGCTTCATCAGGGTCGAAGGGAAGGAGGGGGGTGCTGCGAATTGTGTTCTAAAGCCAATCGTTTGACGATTGTGCTAATTATAAATATGTATGAACTGATCATTAATAAAAATTATTTGACTTTTTTATCATAAGGTTATATCTTCTAATAAACTCCTGTATTGTGATGAAATCCTTAGGACTATTTTTGATCGATAAAGGAGGATTTAATGTGTGGTTCTTCAACTTATTCGCGACGAAACGATATGCTATTACTAAGACGATAGCGATTATCAAGTATAGGTCATTGTGTGCCATGTGCATTGGTTGTTCTTGTAACCAAGTGATGTGGAGACACTGGTATGGCATACAAGTGAGATGTAAGAGTACATTTCATTGAACGTGACCAATTGTAAAGCACTCTGCTGTCAAGAGTAGCTCGCGAATGGTATGGGTATAAGCATCCCTCCGACTTGAGATTAGCATAGTGACTTGCAAGCAATTCACTGTGCTTTGGTGTTGGACTATCTAAATTTTAACTCAATCATAGAAAATTTTGACACAGTCAAGTACTTATGGTAGTCAGTGTGTGAGTCAAGATGAGATTGACCCCTCCGAATTTAGGAGATAATGCATCATTGTATTTTAATTTAGTAAAATCTGGACTCGAATAATTCATATAATAGATTTGAAAGATTGAAATACAATATGGTTGACTATTTCAGGGTTGACAGTTAAATCTTAGGTCACCTTGAGCATTAGGGTCAAAGGGATAAATTATACGATAATTATACGTTAATAGATTCTTGGATGATGCTTTGCATACATTCGGCCTATCCGATTCTATTACAAGATGGTTACATCGATTAGTACAGAAAGTTATTCTTATATTATCGGCTTAGGCTTGAACCTATGGGGTCACACACATTAGAGGTTTCTCTCTGATCAATTGGCTGATCGATGATTAAGAATCATTGAAGGATAAAATCATCAATGCAATTGATGATCAACCCTGTGCAATAGTTGTAATAAATTTATTTGCTAAAGATTAGTGAATTATTGAAAAATAATTAGTAATTAGATTGCTGATTAGCTTAATTTAATTGAGTATTAAAGTTTGGATCAAGTCTAACTGAATTGGATTCAATTAGATCGAATCCGAATAAGTTATGGGATGACCTAATCGCTAAGGAAGAATTAGCCCTGATTTGATCAGAACTTGGGTTCAATCCATTTCTAATTAGATTAGGAGTTTGGATACCTAATTAGATTAGGTTAACTCATCTTAATTTGGTCTAGACTAATTGGGTTTGGATGAAACCTAATTTAGAACCAATAAAAAAACCTTAGAGTCCAAACTAATTGGACTTCTCCCATCCGCCACCTTCTTTTCTCCATGTCATTTCTCATCGTACAAAATGAGTTTGTTTATGAAAGAAACTCTAGCAAGAGCCCCTTGTTGTCGCCCACCATGGATAAGAAAGAGTTAGTTTTAATTTGAATTCAAAAGGGTTTGAATTCAAACCCTAATCCCTATCCTATTCAAACCATCCGCCAGCCACCTTATGAAGGACTCTCTTTGTGCGACAAAAGGAGAGTGCTTCCAATGACTTTTCCATGCCCCACACCTCTTATTTGGCCCTTCTTAGGATGGAATGGATGTGGATAAAGACTAGTTGAGTTAGAATTCAAAAGGGTTTTGAATTTAAATTCAAACAAGTCCTAATCCTATTCAAAATCTCTCTTGTTCGGCAATCATAAAAATGCCCTATTTTTGTGTGCCGATCAGATCAAAAATTTCACCATGAGATACCTGAGAGAGAGGGAGCTAAACACAAGTTTTGGGGCATGAGGATCTGGGGTAGGCGGCCAAGGTGTTGGTGTGTGATTTTAGAGAAGACCGTCTCCTCTTGGATGAGAGTTCTGGCCCTTACCTTTAGGGTTCTAGAAGATAGAAATCAGATCAGAGAAAAGATGTTTCTCTGATTTTCTTCCATCACTTACATCCTCCGTTAGTCCATCTTTGACATCAGAAAGATCTGAGTTGATCGAAGAAGGAGAATCAGATCAGCAATCCTGAAGTCTTCTACGCGAGTTAGCACTCCCGTGAAGGCTAATCAGTCCGAGGGCTTCGTGTGGACATTTCGTAGAGACCGGACATCCTATGCAGCTATACGACATCGAGTGAGATCTCAGATCCATATGATCAACAGCGGTGTTCATTGATCCGTGCAAAGATAATAAGTTCTGAACTCATCAGATCAAGATCTAATGGTTAGATCTGATCTAGGGCATCGATGTGATCGATGTAAGTTACCATTAATGTCAAATTTTAATTACATATTTAATCATGTTATTGATCTTGGTATGATAGTTTAGATTAAATCTCTTGCATATAATTTAGATTAAATTATTTAATCTATCATGTTCACTAAAATTTTAAATTGCATGCATGGAACTATCCATTTTTTTTCAATTGGTATCAGAGCCATAGGTCGCATAACATGATTTTTTATACTCTTTAGATCTGATTTTCATGATTTAGATTAGATCTAAATATTTTTATATTTAGATCTAAATATATGATATTTTAGATTCAAATATAATTATCAAAAGATCGCACAATCTGCCATGAGGTTGTCCTGCAGTAGGGTTTACCTCCTACAGCGAAAAGGTTATCCTAGCATTGTGCTGATCTTTTGATCTGATAATTTTCTATTTAGATTATATCTAAATATTTCTGTTTATCTGATGATTGATCAATTACCCAATAGATTAGATGAAAACATACTTTTCTGCAAGGTCCTAGATCTTGAAATCCTAGAATTTTTGTTGTATGTGATGCAAATTATATGAAAATAAAACATCTAATCTATGAGATTAAAATTATTTTAATCATGAGAATAAAATTTAGAATCATAAAAAATTAGAAATGATCTAAAATTTATTTATGATTGATTTTATTTCAAATTATGTGAAATTTTTCAGATCTAAAATCTTGAAACCTGCAGGCACACAATCTGAGCCGACTCAATTTTGAATTGAGCCGACTTAGTCCCCTGGATTAGTCAGCTCAGTGTTGACTAAGAAGATCCAGTTGTCCTAGTTCGAACAGTAATAATTACTATTCACTTATAGTTAGTTGATCAAGTATTAGACTTAGTCGATCCACTGTACTGAGTCGGCTCTATCCAGAGATGAGCCGATCCAGTTTCAGAACTGAAATTTTTTGCATAAAAAAGTTATAAAATATTTATAAAATTAAAATTATTTTAAATATAAATCTAAACTTATGTTGATTATAAACTTAATTGAGAATTAAGTTGAATCAATTAGATCCAGAATTATGAATTAAAGATCTAATGATATTCATATAAAACATAAGGTAATGGTTATGGGCTAGCTTGATCAGATCTTCTTAATTAGGTTAGACTTAAGATTAAAATTAAGATTAAATAGATTAAATAAAAAATTAGATTAAATTAAAATTTTCTAAAGTCAATATAGTAGTTGTAGTTGGTCAAAGTCCATGTCTTTGATTAGACTAAGATGGATCTCGATCTTTAGCTCTGTGGTCGAACCCAAGTCTATAAGCTGGTTGAATTGAAGTATAATTAATCAATTGATGTCTAAGATAAGTTTGACAGTTTTGATCGATGGTCATTAATTGAGAGCTATTCACATAGATTGAGTCTATAGTGAGTTAATGGCCTATTCCTCCACCGATCTCACTTATCTGACCAACATGATGAATTATGTTTTGATCAAATCACTTAATGATTAGGCATTGACCCATACTAATTATAAAATTAGTATGACTGATTTAGGTGCTCCTAGTATGACTTGTTTATAGTCATTTTCATGACTTGATGAAGTCAGTGGGAGGATTTATGACTTGTCGGTTGGACCAACTTGTATCTAGTCTTTTTGATCTGAGTTGATGAAGTTAGTGGGAGGATAATGATTAGTCGATCAGTCTCTTCTGTTCTTTTAAAATATTTAATTAATTTTTAATTATTAGATCCATAAAATGAGCTAGTTATGAGGATAATTAAATCATAGCCTCCCATTAAGTTGGGTGATAATATGTCCATTAGTTAGATAATCATTGGAGGTGTCATATGTCTGATACTCATCTGTTATTGAAATTATCATTCATAATATGATGATTCAGTCGAGTCTCTCTAGTGGGTGGTCAGGTTGGTCAAGCTATACTCAAGCCTAATTATTCATTAGTTAGAATCATTAGTAGGTTCATGTTAATGGTTGGACTTAATCAGGACTTTCAGTGGAGGCCTTAGCCTACTAAATAAAACCTAGGACAAAATCAATTATTAGAAGTTGTTTAGCGAAACAATTGGTTGAGAACCTACCTATAGATGCACATGGGTTGGCTGAGGCATATTCGGATCCGTATGCAGTCTATGTGGATTCTAATATCCGCTAAGGAATTAAATAATTCATCGAATTGAAGGTAGAGGCTATCAGTTCATATAAAATAGTGGAAGAATCTTTAGACTAAAGTTCAAATTTTTAAGCTTAATGAATTCATATGCATAGAGGTCTTGTATTTTCTTTCCATTATGGCTAATAGTATTTTGCTTTGCTCACTGTTCGGTAGTGACAAGCTTATAGGATCCAACCTTGATATTTGGTATCGAAAGTTACAATTAATTCTAGAGTATGAATGGATTCTGTATATCATTATAGATCCGCACCTGATGTTTTCGTGCCCAATGCACGTGATGTGATCAAAGATATTTATTAGAAGTGACCAAATGATCGAACCACGATGCAGTATATTATAAGGATAGCGATGAACAATGAATTTAGTTGTAAATTCGAGGATGCTCAGTCGAAAAAAATTCTTTAAATGTTGATGGAGTCCTTTGGCACTTTTGAGGATGTATCTTCAGCGGAGCGTCAGTCCTTGGAGAAAAGAATGAAAAAGAAAGTGTAAGTGAGTCATGCTTAGGCTGTGGAGCCCAAACTGACAAAGGAGTCTAAGGTTAACCTGAGTCTGGCAGAGTCCCTTGATTCGAACAAACTCATGAAGAGAAATCAATAAAAATTACTGAACAAGGTACTTATATGATAATATCTTGTAATTTCTCTATCTGTGATACTACTATCTGGTTTGGATATCAAGTGTCCAAATCTGCAATTTGTTGCAAGAATTTCAGATTAATAGAAAGCTAGGAAACAGCTAGAGATCCTGAACTTGGAGATGGAAATATGTTCCAATCCTAGATTTAAGAATTGTCGAGCTTGTTTCAATTTAAACAAAGTCGTTTCAGTGATTGTCACTATTGTCTATATTTTTATGAATATAATTTTGTAGGCTTTTTGGTCAAGGACGGATTTACATTATCAATATAGAATGATTTTTGAGATATCATTATGAATCGTGTCAAAATCATGTATGGATAATTAAGAAATGGTATTTACAAATAGTCACAGCCTATTAGTATAATGTACATAATAAACAAACATCTTAGAGTAGATAATGTCACAGATACCTATCTTTAGCATTATAGACTCAATCATATAAATAAGAATCGGATGAATAGGAGGTAATCTTCAAAGTCAATAATTGTGGATCATTGCCGATCTGTGAGTTCTATCTCCTTAGTAAGATGATCAAGTCACCTTTTACTGAAAAAAATGAACGAGCCAATGATATTCTAAATCTAGTACGTATTGATGTATTGGACCTATGAATATGAGTATCATAAATATGAATTGTTTGAAATATTCAAATGATTTCATAATGAGGTAGACAAATAAATTGGGAAGAGTATTAAATTTTTGATTAGATCGAAGGATAGAATACTATTCTAGTGAGTTTCTTGATATATCTAGAAGAGAATGTGATTCTTTCTCAATGGAATCAAATTTTGTTGGATATGGTTCAGTCTATGATGGGATTTGCAAGTCTGCTAGTCTCCATTTGGATTTATACTCTTGAGACTACTTGGATGTTTTGAACAAGGTTCCGAGCAAATCAGTCGCAAAGATACCATATGAGATATGGACTGACATAGATCGATACTCTCTTACCTTAGGGTCTGGAGATGTCTGGCTTATATTAAGCATTTATAGACTGATAAGCTTGAACCCCGATCTGATAAGTGTTACTTAGTAGGATACCCCAAGGAAACTAAGGAATATTATTCTATCTTGCTAAAGAATAAAAGTTGATCGACATTCTTTTTAGAAAAGGGATTCCTTAGTGAAGGAACTGATATCGCTTAAGTTAAACTTATGAAGCTTGATAGGTAGAAGAACCGACACAATCCAGTGAACCCATAGAATCGGATTTGATTAGATCAAATCTGAAGCCCATTGTAGAGGCATCGTTAAGAAATCCGACAGAATATTGCATTAGCCAGACAGATGCTTCAGTTTCTAGATCTGGGATGTGATTCTATTAAACTCGATGAGAACAATAAGGATCCGATCATTTACATGGATGCAATGTAGAAGTCTGACTTCGATAAGTGGCTTGGAGCCATGATTTCGAAATGAAGTCCATAAAGATCAACAATATATGGATATTAGTTGATTCACTTAAAGGGATAAAATCCATAGGATGTAAGTAGATCTTTAAAAAGATCAAAGGACGCGAACAGAAGGTAGAGATCTAAAAAGCCCATTGATTGCCAAAAAGATATCGTCAACATTATAGTATTGACTATGATGAGATATTTTCTCCTATGGCAATGCTTGATATCTCAGAGTTGAAATATATGTTTTGATGAGTAATCAGAACATATAGTTTCGTTGAGAATGAAGAAGAACCTTGTATATACAAATGGGTTAATAGTTCTGTGAATGTATTTCTTATTTTGTATGTAGATGAAATTTTCTTAATTGAAAATGACATCTCTTATATTATAGAGAATAAAGATTTTGCTGTCATCATTGTTCACCATGAAGGACTTGAGAAAGGCATCCTACATTTTGGGAATGAAGATTTATGGCAATAGGTCTTAGAGGCTGCTTGGATTATCCCAATCTATGTACATTGATATCGTACTGAAGCAGTTCAGCATAAAAAATTTCATTAAGGCTATCTCCCGATAGATCATGAAATTTTCTTTCGAAGAAGGATTATTTTACATCTCCTCAAGAGAGAGCATATAATAGAATTTATTCTATTATGTATGCCATGACATGTACAAGATCGAATACGGTATACTCATTAGGGATAGTAAGTAGATACTAGTTTGATCCGGATGAGAATCATTGGAAGGTAATCCTTAAGTATTTGAGAAATACTAAGGACCAGTGGCTCGATTATAGAAAATCTGACTTAAAACATATGGAGTTTATAGACTTTGATTTTCAGTCAGATCATGATGATGGCAAGTGCATGTCAAAAAATAGTTATACCCTAAATGATGAAGCAATCTGCTATAAAAGTTCCAAGCAGAACACTATAGCCAATTTCTTTTGCGAGGCGAAATGTATCGCAGCATCCGATGCTGCGAAGGAAGCTATGTAGTTGCGAAAAATCATTGGCGAGCTCGGAGTGGCACCCTCTATTAATGATTGTGCTGTACTATATAGCACTGGAGCTATAGCTCAAGCCAAAGAATCGAAGTTCTATCAGCTTACCGAGTACATCTGCATTGCTACCTCCTTATCCAGGAAATCATAGGTCGAGGTGACATTGATCTTTAGAAATCAATGGAAAGGAGAACCTGACAAACCTATTTACTGAAGCCTCGGTATCAAGAAGTTCGATGATTATAAATCGAAGATAGGTGTATGATACTATACCGATTCGCTTTAGTCCAAGTGGGAGTTGTTAAGAATTATGTCGTAAAGCCAATGGTTTGACAATTGTGCTAATTATAAATGTGTATGAACTGATCATTAATAAAAGTTATTTGGCTTTTTCATCATAAGGTTATATCTTCTAATGAACTTTTGTGTTGTGATGAAGTCCTTAGGATCACTTTTGATCGATAAAAGAGGATTTATCGCATGGGTCTTAAACTTGTTCACGATCAAACAATACGCTGTTACTAGGATAATAGCGATTATCAAGTGTAGGTCGTTGTGTACCATATACATTGGTTATCCTTATAACTAAGTGATGTGAAAATACTAGTATAGCATATAAGTGAGATGTAGGAGTATATCTCATTGAACATGACCAACTGCGGAGCATTCTGCTGTTAAGAGTAGCTTATAAAGGGTATGGGTATAAGTGTCCCTCCAACCTAAGATCACCAAGATGACTTGCAAGCAACTCATTATACTTTGGTATCAGACTATCTGAATTTTAATTCAATGATGAAAGATGTTTGAGCACAGTCAAGTACTTGTGATAGTCGGTGTGTGAGTCAAGATGGAATTGACTCCTCCGAATTCAGGAGTTAATGCATCACTGTATTTCAATTTAGTAAAATCTGAGCCCGGATAATCTATGTAATGGATTTGAAAGATTGAAATATAATATGATTGACTATTTTAGGGTTGACAGTCAAATCCTAAGTCACCTTTAGTATTAAGGTCAAAAGGATGAATTATACGATAACCATATACCAATAAGTTCTTGGATGATGCTTTGCATACATTCGGTCTGTCTAAACGTTGGGTCCTATTGCTAGATAGTTACATCGATTAGTACAAAAATTATTTCTGTGCTACCAGCTTAGGCTCGAACCTATAGGGTCACACACATTAGAAGTTCCTCTCTGATCAATTGGCTGATCGATGATTAAGAATCGTTCAAAGATAAAACATCAATGCGATTGATGATTAATCCGTATAATAGTTAAATAAATTCATTCGCTAAGAGTTAGTGAATTATTGGAGGAATAATTAGCAATTAGATTGCTGATTAGCTTAATTTGATTGAGCATTAAAGTTTGGATCAAGTCTACTTGAATTAGATTCAATTAGATCGAATCCGATTAGGTTATGGGATGACCTAATTGCTAAGGAAGAATTTGCCCTGATTTGATCAGAACTTAGATTCAATCTATTCCTAATTAGATTAGGAGTTTAGGTGCCTAATTAGATTAGGTTAAATCATCTTAATTTGGATCTAAACTAAATGGGTTTGGATGAAATCTAATTTAGAACCAAATAAATAAAACCCTAGAGTCCAAACTAGTTGGACTTCTCCCATCCGCCACCTTCTTTTCTCCATGCCACTTCTCATCATACAAAATGAGTTTGTGCATGAGAGAAACTCCAATAAGAGCCCCTTGTTGTTGCCCACCATGGATAAGGAAGAGTTGGTTTTAATTTGAATTCAAAAAGATTTGAATTTAAAATCCTAATTCCTATCCTATTCAAACCACCCGCCACCCACCTTGTGAAGGACTCTTTTTGTGCGACAAAAGGAGAGTTCTCCCGATGATTTTTCCACGCCCCACACCTCTTATTCGGCCCTTCTTAGGATGGAAATGGATATGGATAAAGACTAGTTGAGTTAGAATTCAAAAGGATTTTGGATTTAAATTCAAACAAGTCCTAATCCTATTCAAAATCTCTCTTGTTCAGTAATCATAAAAATACCTTTTTTGGGTGCGCCGATCAGATCAAAAAATTTCA
>KE504888.1:338937-357393 GCA_000441515.1 Elaeis oleifera | reverse complement strand
TATATAATATTAATGAACTATTTAATTAAATTATAAATTAATTATTTATTTATATAATTTATATATATTCAATTTATTAATAATTAATTTATTAAATTATTATTAATTAATTAAAATTATATATATAATTTTATATAATTATATATTGTAAAGTTTATACATTGTTTACTTCTTCATATAAATAAGTGTTATAAATTAATAATAATAATATTTTTATCAAAGGATGGTCTGGTAAAAATGTTATGCAAATATCATTCATCCTCGATTTCATTCTTCCTATACTAAATAGAGGAAGAAAATATTTTCATCCATCATTCCATATTTTATCAAATACATGAAAGGCTGGATGAAAGATTAGGATGGATAGAAGATCCATCCATTCTCTTTCTTCTCCATCCATCCTTCGTATCAAATAGAAGATACATGAGTTTGCTTCCAATCCTTAGGCATGCTTGCATTTTGAACACCTCTTGAACAGCAACAACCACATCTTCCCTAATAATAGCCCAAAAGCTTTTTAAAGAGAGACATTGGAATTTGTCTGGCCTGTAGCAGCTGAGAAAGAGCTTCACTAATTTCATCCCCAATAACCTCTCTAGTAAGAATTTGATCCTATTGTGCAGTAATCATGGTTTGAATAGGTGGAAGGTTAATGTTAGCTGAGCTATCCTACACATTCCATTGTTGCTCAAAGAAATGAAAAATGGCATCATTGATCTCTGACTCATCTTCAGTTACCATACCACCAGCTTTTGTTATGAAATTAATATTGTTGATCCTCCTCCTAATAACAGTAGATTGATGGAAGAAAGTTGTGTTTGAAGACCTACTTGCGGCCATCTAATCAGGGATTTTTGCCGCCAGTAGATCTCCTGAAGTTCTAAAACTCTATTACAATCTGCATTTTTGCGAGAAAGAGCGACTCGAATCTGAGTATTAGCCCCCCCCCACACCTTCTATCCTCATCCAGTAGCAGTTGTATTTGGGATTCCAAATGGCTAGATCTTTCACAAAGATCCATGTATCCGATTTTTGTCCTTCCTCAACCTCTCAGCCTCTTCGTCAGAGACATGATAGAAAACTTTCTTCGAGGTGTCCAAACCGACATCACAGGTAGCACAACAGGGGGAGGTTTTCATATTTTAATGCTTGCCAACGTCGCCACGATGTCCATGCCCAGCTCAAAGGCTTCGAGATCGCAACAGCCCATGGCCCATTTGCCATCTCCCGGACCCTGTGTTCCTCCGTGTCAAATCGGGACACAGAGGGGAGAGAGTTTGTCAGGTGCTTGCTTACATCTTCAATCTCATCATCGGTAAAATGATGGATTCTGTGAACTGCCATTGTAGGTGGCTAATCTCTTCCTTTGTGACTGTTTGTGTCTCCCACTGGTAGTGTCTTCTTCCTTGCAGCACTTCCGCCCAAGTCCTTCTGTGGTGTTCTTGAGATTTATCATCCGTTCACTTGTGGTTCTACTCTCCAAGAATGATTTTCTCCCTTCCATCGGGCTCCAGACTCGGCGGAGGGTATCCCTCCAAGGTCGAGATACGGACAAAGTCACCTTGATCTCTATGTCCATCAGTCTGGTCTCAACGTCTCCCATGCTAATCTCCTAAATTCAACTTGCTCACAAACTTATTAAAAGTAACCCTGGTCATAACATCAAAAACCCTAATCCTAGAAAGTAAAATTGCAGTCAAAGAATGAACCAACAAAGTTAAGAAAATAAATAAAATAGAGAAAAGAAGTGAGGGGTGGAGTGAGGATGGCAAAATAAGATCCAATCCATCAATCTGCTGACCCACATTTAATTCATCATAATAATTTAGATTTAGATTAAATGAGTTTGGATCGTAAATAATTAATTTATTTATATTATTTATTATTCGGAGCGAGTTTGAGTTGTAACTTTTTGACCTGTTAATCCATTTATTATACTGTTATCTTTAAACAATGCCCCTTTCTTGGTTTGACCATTGATCCATCATGGGCTCACGGCCATTTAAATTTTAAACTACTGGTCTATCTTATGGCCATTGAATTTTAAACATTTCGCTTCACCCACCTGGCCTATAGCCTCGTGCAGAGAGTCTTTTTTTGCCGAGTAAACAGTCTGATTTCTACTTTCCTGGGACTTCTTGTCAAGCTCTACTCTAATTTTTCTTCTTGCCTTCCTCTCCTGAATCTACAGGCCATCCCGAAAGACTGATAAAATATAATTCGATCTATAAATTAATTCATATTCGATCTATCATAAATAATTTAAATTTAAATTAAATAAATTAAATTATAAATAAATCAATTTATTTAATTCAATTAATATTTAGATCGAATTTAAATTTCAGATATTTAATCAGTTTAATCTATTTAATATTCAAATCGAATTGAATCAAAAAATTTATTTAACCTATTTAACCCATTAATCTGTTTAAGATCTGTTTAACATATTTAAAATCTGCTTAACCTGTTTCTGATCCATTTAATCTGATCTATTTAATCTGTTTAACTCGTTAAAAACTTATTTAAGCTAACTTGATCCATTTAATAAATGAGTCAAGCGGTCGGGTTAAATTACCTATTTAATAAATAGAATCAGATTCAAGTCTGATTTTTTAATCTGTTTAATAACAAGTCGGATTCGGATTCAAATTCATGATTTTTTAATCCGACCCACATCGATCCGATCCAACCCAATTGCCACCCTCGCCATCCCCACCCTTCGATGATGATGAGTTGGCCCCACTACTTGTTCCACTATCGGATCCATCGAAAAGCACCCTAGCACCGACAATCCTCACGAACCAGAAAGAGCCTAGCAACAAGTGGTACATGTGAAGCGATAGAGAGAGGTGTTGTGGGCGGTGATGTAGATCTTATGGTGGGACTGCCAGGCGGTAGTGTTGCGGAGGGCAACAATAAGGGTAAGGGTGTTGGAGGTGGTGCTTTGCCCTGTTGCCTTCTCCATCCTTGTTGTCGGACAGAGCCCTCAATTTCTACTACATAATAAAGAATTTCAATATCCACCCTCATTCTCTCTTTTTGATTTTTTCTCTTTGCCCGTCGGATCCA
Organism: Elaeis oleifera; assembly: GCA_000441515.1. NCBI lineage: Eukaryota > Viridiplantae > Streptophyta > Magnoliopsida > Arecales > Arecaceae > Elaeis > Elaeis oleifera. The sequence goes on along the minus strand of KE504888.1, from coordinate 354,324 downwards.
ACGGTCCTGTCGAGAGATTTTTTTTTCCGATGATGAGGTTTTTTTATAAAATTTGTAAATCCGATGGGATGAGTTCATGTATTGCATGTCAGTGGAATGTGGTTGGGTTTGTGTACTTGGAATTCCAGATGTATCCGCAAGTTCACTATATAATGAAAAAGAAGCACATTATTGACTGTTGGGTTGGCAACTACTTCAACTTTATCATGGATCAAGTAAACAGCTTTCTAACCACTTTCCAACTATAAATTCTTATTTTGAAAGCTTTCTAAATAAGTTAAACAGATCATAAAGCTAAATAATTTGATCTGATCTATTTACTAAACAAATTAAGTAGATTGAGTCAAATAATCTATTTAGTAAATAGTGCATGTTCAGTTTTTAAATTCTTAACTATTTAATAAACAAATCAGATCCAGATTGGGCCTTTTCTTAATCCGATCCGACATCATTACCACCCGTAGGATAAAACTTGGATTCACCTTTCATCAATTGCATTGTAAGATTGCCTTCCCTTTTTTTCCCTCTCTCTATTAGGAGCCCTTCTCCTAAAGAAACAGCTGTGGTGGTTGCCTTTGGCAGCCATCGGACATGCCTCCCCATCAATCCAGGAAGACACCGAGAGAGGATCGAGCCTTACGACGTACGACCCGACTCAAAATGTGGATACCAATGAGAGGGACTGCCCCAAGAAATCCAGTGCTTTTCTAAAGAATACAACAAGACCACATTCCACTCAGTTCTCAGCCATCTTTATGAAGCCTTTGAATAAAATATAAGTATGAAAGCTTTCTCAATGATGTCCGACATGTATGCCGCAGCAACAACTAACGAGAAACAAAGAGACCACCAATTTAGAGAATTAGCACTCCAGCAATTTATCAATCCTGGACGCATTCTGTGCCAAATGCCATGTCTTAGATATAATCAACATGTGGATACCAGCAGGCAATATTTAATTAGAACATCATTTTACAGCAATTTAATCTAATGGCTTTTAGCATCCATTGTACATTCATGTGCATCACAGGTAAATGCCAAATCATAGATAAATGAACCTTTAGAACAACTCTCAATGCCTTCATCAACAACTGAAGCATGGATCAGTCGATAGAAGGAATTGTTTTATATACTGGAAATATACCAACAAGTTGAGCCACAAAGGATTCTAGTTAAAATTAAGCTCATGGTATTGATTCCAACTGCGAAAGGGGTAACATGAACCTAGGCCTGTGAGCTGAGCCACAAGCTTTCCACTAGATCTATGGTACTGTTAGCTGGCGAGATCCCAATTTCCACCAGCCTAGTTTGAGCTCTATGGAAAAGAAGCCGCAACATCATCTACATGTATCGAAACCACAATCTGACTTATAGGACCTTGACGAGCAAAATAACATGAACTGCTTCTTTTTATATCAAATTAACTTCAGATGCTGGTAATTTACAAGAGCACACATTTAGTCCAGCCTCCTTAGCAAGTACTCCACTTGAACTTCCTTAGTCAGGGGCATAATCCAGTGGCCATAGAGCTCGGCAACTAAACTTGGTGTTATTTTATATACTGGTGGGCATTGTTCTCACCAACAGTGATCTCCTGCCCAAAGATTCTAGCCTTTACTTCTACTCTCTTTTTGATTGCTGTTTCTACTGATTCATATGTCAGCAAACGCATCAGCTGATCCCCATCCTGATAAAACCCAATAAAGAAAACATAAGTTCAGAAGCCAAGATAAGAACAAGGATCAACTAACAATCAAAGAAGACAAACTCATAATATTACTTGTGCTTTTATCGCAGGTTCATAGACATCGGGTGCCTCTTGGAACTTGGCCTCAGCCACAAACTTGCCGTAGTGGATTCTCTTTGACAGAGCCTGCATAAAGAAATCAAGATATGGTTATGACCGGACAAAAGAATTCCCAGATTAACAAGGGAGATAATCCGTGGGTCGAGGCTGCAAACAAAGTGACATGAAGTGTCGAAGGAGCAGTAACTTTAACACAACAAAATCAAGGGCTTTTAGATTTGCTTCAGAGATTGCCCAGCTGATATCTCCGAATAATGAAAATAAACATGAGTGCCTCTATGTACCATCACGTGGATTACTATGTATGATTTTTTTTAGGCAGAGCAACAGCCTTCACGGTATTTATGTTCCAAACTGCAGAAAGACAACTTAAAAACTACAGGTGGCATTGTAGCATTTAGCAACAAAAAGACAGAATGAATCTGGTGAGCACCTAGAACATCATTCACGATGGAAATATCAAATCTCCACATAGTAATTAAAATTTAAACAAACAGGACGCAGACATGTCTCATCCTACATGTTTGCATGTTGGCAACAACAGAGTTCTAAGCTGTGCAGGATGAGTTATATATCTGACGAACTTGCAGATCAAATTATCCAGAAAATGCAGAACATGCCTTTATGTACTTAGATTATGCACACCTGCAAACAAATGGTGTCACAAACAGCACTAGATCCGCAGTTGCCATCATTTCCTTCTTTAACCAATCTTGGAAGTAAGTCACTGAAGTACATGTCCCATATCGTCTTATTTATGTTGATGGTATCAGCAACTGGATGCAGAACCTAGATCACAAAAGAACCAAAGGCTGCTTTAGAATGTCAAAAGCAACAAGTTAATTAACAACAGTGTCAGTACCAGCAAGTATTTGACAAAAGCAGTGATCCTGATCTATCTATAAAACGTTTGGTCACGGTAGAAGCCAAGATGCATCACTTTCTTAACTGTTCATCATCTTAACACATTGTATGCCTCAGCAGGGATGCACCAATGCAAAATAAACATGCTGTCTCCCTGATGAAGCCAGCACAGTTGCAGCCTTCAAATAGCAGTGTTAAGAATCAACAAAACAGGAGGCAGGCATTGGCATGGTAAAGAAAACAAGAGAGAAAGGAGAAAGCATGTTATGTGCAACTATAGATAACAAATATTGGCATCAGGGGAACAGGTCCTTGTGAAGATGATTGCCATAGCATAAATATGACAGTTTTACGGCATCTATCCATCTATGATCATCATTCTAATTCCAAGCTGAAATTCATAAGAACACTGTGAGAACAAGTATTTGATTGCAATAATAAAGCATCAAAGGTTTGTATCTTCATCAAAAATTTCTAGAGCAATTACTATAGAGAGCCTCCCTCAACCCTGGATAGTGAGGTGGAAGTGCATGGTTCACTGCACAGAAATGGCAAAGAAGTAAACCTTCCCTGAACTAGGTTTTCGTGCACTTGAACATGCAAGAAAACTTAATATATGTCATCATCCATCAGCCACTTACTGGTTTCCTTACAATTACCACTAAACCTATATAAGTGAATTAGACAAGACTGCTCATTTAAACTAGTGATCAAATTATTCAAAAATATTGTGGTAAATACAAGCTCACATTTGTTGCAGCACCTTGTCAAACAAACTGAAATATATTCACCTATGCTCATGTTATGTAAGCATTCAAAAAGAAGAATCCATAATTGCAAATGTGGTTCTATAAATTCTTCATGTGTTTATCCATACCTTTGGATACTGAATTGGTGGCAACATAGGTTCAGGCAGAGCTTCTGGGAAGAAAGGATGCTCATCTGGGCTCTTGTATCTGCCAACCTAAGTTGCAATCGGAAGGCAAAAATTTGTCAGGATTAAAAGGGCAAAATACTCTAAGTCTCTAAGTATTTTGATCTTTATATTAAAGATTCCACTTACCTGTGCGTGGAGCTTTTCTGTCTCCCTGACCATAAACTCAACCAACGAGCCATCAAAACCATCCATGTGGAACACATTGTGATTGTATGTATCGGCATTGTAGCAAAATTGCGCTCTCTCCAAAGGTTAAATATAATTGTATCTTCTTGGCGGATCAATGAGTGTCTTATTCCATCGAGGGTTAATATTTCACTTTGATCTACTCTTTCCTTCTCCAGCCTACAGATGAATAATATCATAAATGGAAGCCAAGATATTTTCTGTGATAAATGAAACTAAATTTTGAACATAGAACTGATGCTGATATACATGATCATGATACTGGCATTCTAATAGTTGCCATGCCCGCATGCAGAGAGTAAAGTATTCACAAGCATGTACATGTAATTTAAAAAAGCACTCGTAGCCCCACAGTGATAAAAAAAAAAAAAAAAAGAAACGCTGGCTGTCTATTACATAGTACTACTGTAATAATGCAAATCAATTTATTCTTGGTTCATGCTAATCCACTCATAGTAAATTCTAGAAATATTAAGTCGTTTCAGGCGCATAAAATCAGCAAATAAAATTAAGAGGGTTGCACCCTCCTAAGCTCGTAGCAATACTAAAACCTCCTCTATACTCATTACTCAACATTCTGATATTTTGTGAGGAAATAGATTAAATATTTCCCGGTAGAGCTTGAAAGGACCACTGATCAAAGGTATTCCCAGCCCAACTTTAAAGGATCCTGAACCAAAATTTAGCCTTCATCCTTTCTAAGTCAAATTAGAGGGGCACAGAGGTAGGTTACCTAAAATATTCAGATTGGAGGAATGGAAAGAAAGCAAGAAAGAAAGATAATTAACAACGCTTGACCCATAGCCTTTAAAAACAACCAAAATAACAAAAAAATCTTTATAAAAAAAAATCCAACGGCCCCAAAATATGTTTTCTTCCTAGAATAAATGGAAGACCCCTTCATGACCTTTGATTGCAAGTTCTTCTAGCTGATGGATACATAACAAAACTCGTTTCATGAAATTAGAAGTTAAGGTTGAATTCAACAACATCCAAAGCATAAAAAAGGAGGGGAACGCAAAAGAACGAAGCTGTACTCTTATTTGAAGCACAAAGTTAAAAATCAAAAGAAATATACAGAAATAATACCACAAAACACCTCCAAGCCATCAAAAATCAGCAGAAACCAACAGCACAACAATAACCAGCCCAACAATCAGATCTATGAAGCCGGAAAAACCATCAGAAGAGAAATAAAGATAGAAATATAAGATTCCAAAAATCCAGAACGCAATCAGACCAATAAAGGAGGCCTGATTTGACCAAAGCCAATGAAAAATCCGATAAACGGGCGAAAAAGGAGCGGCCTTTTATACCTGACAGGCTTCGTAGAGCTTTGGATTGAATGGAGCTTCATCCCCGGCGAGGATGATACAAGATGACCGATGTTCGGTCTTCCCATGGTTCTAGGCATCGGGACGCCGAAGAGGCACGGGATCGAAGGCCTAAAGAGCTTGCCCTTGATTGGAGATGAAGAAAAGGAGGACCGATTCGAGAGCTTCAACTCCATGAGAAGAATGGAGGAGAGGCTGTAGACAAGGACTGGGCTCCGGAGAGCAGGAGAGGAAGGGGAAGGGGAAAGGTGAAGGGAAACAGGAGAGAACGAGGAGCGGGGAAACTGGAAACGGAGCCGAAAAGGGTTGGTGGATGGAGTGGGGTATTTATAGGGAGGAGGAAACCACCTACGAAGCGGGAGTGGGCCCGAGCGGGAAACTGGGTGTCAAAGTGAGGGTTAGGTAGGAGGGGGCCGTTTGGCGGGAGGTGGCGTGGTAGGTGGGTTTGGAGCTGCCCTCGGCCGATCTGAAAATGGCACCAAGTATTTGTCGGTCCAATTGAAATATATATTTAGTTAGAACTGGAGGTGCTTCAATTGTCAAATTTTATTATTGGTTGATATTGAAAGATCATTTGGTAGTTATGGTAATAATCAATCCTTGAATTGAAGATGCGTAAGATGAATTGTAGTTGTGTTACCATGACGTGCATTGATGTTGTGGATAATCAAAAATCATATCATTCCAAGGAACAAGGAAACTAGTGGGATCAATGCATTGTGTAATTTGATTGTGTCAAAGGACAAGCAACGAACCGGTCTTCGCTATCATGCATCATCTCATTATCACACCAGTTCATTATGACATCAAAGATTCAACAATGTACCCATTCAATTATGTCATTTAGGATTTTACTCACGCTCCTGGTAAAAGAGGAAAAGATTACATTTTCTGTTCCGAATTAAACCATCATATTAGATGCAATATATGCCAGATTAAAGAATAGTGATGAACGTATCATAGAGTTGGCTGACGTTTGCTTGAACCAATATATATCGAAAGCTAACTAAAAGAATAAAGAGATTCCAATTAAGGTTCAAGCCTAAATCTCATCAAGGTCGTTGAGTGGCTTGCCTCGCATCAAATGGATGGTGGTTGACGTGGGTACCTTAAAATGGCAGGAAGTGTCCTCAAAGGAATGGTCCCGAAGGATTTTATCCCTTAGGATTTTATTGTTCAGGCCTGGCAAAGATCCATTAAGGGAGTAATTGGTTGGGGGAAGGTGAGGTCTGGAATGAAAATGAGAACAAGTAACTTTCGTTCAACTATTTGGTTAAAGGTAGTTCCATTCAGATTCCGATTTAGAGATGAAACAGAATAGCCCAATATTTTAAATCCAATCCCAACTCTATCCTAAGACTCAAATCTTCATTCTGATTTTAATTTCGATTCTGATTCTGATCACAAACTGATTACTTTAGAGAATATGGCTATTCTAATTTCTCTATTCCAGTTTCGATTCTAATTTTGATCGCGAACCAAACACCCTCTAAAAAAGATCATGGTACCGCCTTCTAATTAGAAAACTATGATTGCATGATTTCCTTAATAGGGCGAGGGAGGATTATGAATGAGGCTTTTGATCTTATCGTGGTTCTAATAATGTGGAGGGCATTAATAGTCCCACATCGGTTATGAGTCAAAGAGGACTCGTACTTATAAGGAGGAAAAAATTTTTTCCAACACCTTTTAAAAAATAAAATTATGAGGTCCATGGATCAGAACGGACAATATCTCACGTGGCGGACTGCGTCTGTCTCGATTCTCTAGTGCTTATAAGGGAGAAAAAAAAATTTCATTAAAGAATAAAATCGTGAGACCCATGGACCAGAGCAGACAATACCTCATGCAATATGTCGAGCTCTAATCCGCTATAGGCCACATCAAGATTATAGCTTTAGAACCTAATGCAAATACATGGGCACCCTTCTTGGTTCATGCTAAGTATACAACAATAGTGTGTCTTGATGAGAAGGTGGTCCATCGGATGCTCAAAGAAGAACCAATCGATTTGTCCCAAAAGAAAAAATTCAGAGATGCTGAAAATTATGCCATCTTGTCAATTATCTAAGCAGCAGCTGGTCGGTGGGATGTTGTACTATGAAAAGGATTCAGAGAAACGGCACAGGTGCACGGAATCCAGCAGCTTCCTGTTGGATTGAGCTCAATGATGTGGTTCATAAGTAGTTGGAGAAAGATGAAACCCACATGCCGAAGGAATTTGTAGCGTGCTTCGTAGGTTGGGGAAGCATCCTAAGCAAGTTGTTCATGTCCCAAGGGCCTATTTGTAAATTATCGATTAAGTGGTGGTCAAAGATACTCGATTTCTATGAAGTGTCTTGGAACGATAGCATTCACAAGTATGGATCAAAGCTACATGCTTGGTTGAGCTACTCTTGTTGCGGGTAAAGCTCCATGAGATGGGTTATACAAATTGCTACTTCTAAGATTAAAACAAGGGGAAACATGCTCTTTCATGTTCAAGGGATCCAAGTACACAGAATGCTCATTGCAACAAATAGGTGAATCCAAAACAAATTTTTCTGTTGAGGGAGATGGAATAGAATTGTTGCGACATCCTTCTAGCTAGAAAATCCAAATGTTGGAGCGCTGCCATATAAGATGGACTCTGAGATCAAATGAGATGCAACCACAAGACTAGGTCAAGCCATATCCATGTTTTGGCTAAGCGGATTAGAGAGATTCCCAATTTCGTGACAACCATGGCAATTATATTCCTTCCCTAATTGAATTTATTTTTTTAGGGTGGTATATATCATTTGAAAGAGATCATAGGCTTTTCATTACAAAGAGGTGGAAGTAGTTTGGATCCCTTGTGTTTGTACAAGAAGTTCTTAAAATAAAATAATTCTAGAAAGTGCCGATCATGTCAAACATGTGGATATGCAGGTAAGCTTTCTTTTTCTTTTTTTCTTTTTTTTTTTGATTATTAGGGAGGTTGAAACCACCTGTCTTATTAAAAGAGAAATGTATACGTGATACATGCATAAAGAAAAAGAAAAAAAAAAAGGTAGACCATGGTAGTTCAAAAACCTATCATGGTCAAAAAGAAAGGAGACAGAAGAAAAATTGGAGGTTTGAGTTCATCGCTAGAAACTTCAATGAGGGTCAAAAAGCTATTAATTTCGATCGATTATTTTTTCACCGGTCGAAGCTAACAATATCTGCAAAACAATTTCTTAATCAATTTGTTCTGCTTATCAGCCATTCTTCCAAGATGGGGGCAATTTTAGATAAATCTAAAAAAGAAGTCTGCTTCTCGAGCAAAGATACATTTATTTGTTCCTTCCAGATGCTCCAACAAGCTACAACTATCATGAAATCGCATTCCAACTTTAGATGGCAACTTGGAAACTGGTTCTTGAAGTGGACCATAATTCTTTTATAGTTCGTGGTAGAGCTGGATATTTCCTTGTGATTTCCATCCGAAACATAAGAGAGTAAGTGCAACTAAAATAGATGATTGGAGAATTCATCCTCCTCTCCATAAAGAATGCAAATCAGTTAAATTTGAATTTATTTCTCTAGCAGATTGTCATGTTGTCGAAGCTTATCTACATGATTCATGACGTAGGTAAGCCTCCAGTTGCTCAGCAGCCTCCTCCGGTTTTCCGGATCTCTGCCGTTTACTTTGACCGGTTCATGGCATTGTACTTGGCATCCTGGAGTTTCCTTGCATTTTCTATTCCTTAAGTCATGACAAGATTTGCCTATACTTAACGATACCATCAAAATTTTCCACCCAAAGTAAAATCTTTCGGCAGTTGCTGTGATTCCAGCCGTTGGTGTTGCCCATATAATCTCACAGAAAGGTGTTGCATTTTGTATATAGTTAAACTGCTGTGGGACAGCACATTGGCGATCATCATTTCGAAGAGATCGAGGCACCATTTCTGTTGCTGAAACGATGTGATCACAGAGCTCTAAGGACACTGCACTTCAGCCCATTAGTAACAGGCTTAGACAATGGAGTCCAAGCCCATCCCTTGCATTGAAAGGAGAAACAAAAGGATTCAAACTTGTCCGAGATGGACCAATCTTTGCAGTCCAAGGGCCACATCAGCATCAGTACCAAGAACAGACTCCTTGTCTGTGTTGACTGTGCAATGACAAAACCTGATCTGCCAAGAGGACATGATCTATTAAGCTGCATGACCTCAGTTCACCAAAAAGCTACAAGACCTCAAACTGGGCCTTACATGACATGGCCCATGCCTGAATCCCCTCTGACTCGGAATGAAGCGTTGCCTGTCTTATTATAGACTGAAGGGAACAAGCACTGCACTTGTTAACATTTTTTTACATAAACTTACAATTTAAAAGCTGTAGTCTCAAATTATTAGCTTGCCCCACGAACTAATCTCAACTGTTGGCTTGCCATCATGTTCGGTTCTTAATCCTTGGTGGGCCCATATAAGAGAGGATTTTTTTGGTGAGCCTATCAAGGGACAATAAGGAAACTAGTGGAATCTTTAACAAGCTGCTAAGGGTTTTATAGTCAATGAAGAATGTGGCTGGAACGGAGGGTGTTGAAGGAGACCGCAGCTGGATATGGAAAGCAGTTGCTTCTAATCCAAGTGTGATTGACTTTAACTTTGGTGTTTTGGCCTGTGGTGTGATTTAGTATAATGTGTGTGTCTTCGCAAATTGCAAAGGTGACATCTGGTCGGCAGCCACTTGTCCCTGAATTCCAAAAGAGGGACGTTTCTCCAAGGATTTCCATGAGAGAGCGCAAAAGGTTGATGTTGATCTTTGAAATGGAGTGCCTTGTAAGCAAGCATGAATGCAATCTTGGTAAGAAAATTTATTACATCCATTGGAAAGAGGGTCCCATCTTTGCTGTTGTCAATTTATATAGACTCAACTAAGTTGACATGGGTCTCACATGACATTCAACCACAATTAAGGTTCCTAATTTGAAATTTTCTTTAACGACTATATTTGGTTAGAGAAAATTAGACTCTGGAATGAGAATGAAAATGAGGAATTCTCTGGGGAGAATCCCATTCATACTCTGGTTCCGAAGGGAATGGAACTCCAATATTTCAAATTTAATTCCTAATCTTCCGTAATATTTAAATCACATTATGATTCGAGCCACGAATCAAATATATTGAGGGCTATGGCTATTCAAATCCCATTCCGATTTTAATTCTGATTGCGAACTTAACGCACCTTTAGCATCAGTCGCATGCGGTGCGAGCGGAAATGGTTATATAATCAAGGTGTTGTGATCCCAAAGTGACAGATGCCCTCTCAATTTTAGCTCGTGCACTCTTGTTTTATTCTTAAGCAAAAGCTGAACTAATTGAATTGTGTATTTAGAGGTATGGGTGGAAACGCTCTACAATAGATAGAAGTTCGGGACCATTGATGAAGGCTCTGCACTTTTCTTTGCATCCTAATAGTAGAGAGTCTGTTGGAAATAGATCCTTTCAAACGGTTGGTTATGATTGCATGTGAATCACCCAGTCATGCAGAAGCTAAGGCACAAGCAATCAAATGTGTGTAATATATCATCAAATCCAGCAGAAGTTCTCACGTTGCACATATGAATTAAAAAACATCCTACTTGTGTAGAGGGGAAATCATTGGATACTTTAACTTGAATCTCTCTCCAAACATGATTTCCAAACAAAGTTTTCTTTGGGAACACATAAATAAGAAGGATGGTGACACTTGGACCTAAGTTATCATAGATGCCCATTAGATAAAGGGAATTTATTCCACACTCTAGAAAGGACTCATCTAAAACTGACTAATTTATCAAACAAGGAAGTATTTAAAAGGAGTGGATATATTTAGATCTGGTGCATACGATGCTTGATTCTATTGCAATTAATATGATAACAACATGATAATGGATCCCTATACACAAAAATTGGATACAGTTAAGTATCCACTGAGAGAATCTGGTACGCCCACATAAAACTCAGGAGTACGTTGCTTAAATTCAAGAGATTTACATGGCATTTCTGAGAGAAATTCTGAGGGCACAGGTTTAGTGTTATAATGATTTTGTCACGGTGTTTTATGTAAAGATCCTTTAAGTATTGTTTATAAGAATGCAATATATAATGATTAACTAGGACCATCTGATTGCATTAAAAAAAAAGTAAGTACCAACTCAAATATCATTCATACAAATAATAATAGTACATACATTGATTTATCATGTGCAGCATTTTGTTTATTTTATTGTGTACCAGCAAACTAATAATGGAGAAAGAAAACAAAGTAGTATGGGATGCTTCTCTAAAAGAAATATCTCCTCCTAAAAGATACTTTTTCAGATGAGTTTCCCATTCCTTTAGAACTCCTTTATATGCTTCTACTTGGCTAAGGCATAGATTATGTGTTAGTTGATAGACTATATTTACTAGCAGCGAAGCCAATAAATCTCATATGATCATTTTTGCCAAGCAAAGAATTCGAAGAATTGCAATAGAGAATTCCCCATGTTGATGAGGCCATACTACACTCCTGATCTTTCTATTCGATATCTTGGATCAACTGTGTGCTTGAAGGTCTGAAAGGAATGACAAGCAGAGATGCAACCGGGCCAAGCTGAGATGACATATTGTTTAAATCCAAGATTTCTTTAGTATAGAACTTCCACAGACGGTTGTATTAATAAATGATAGAAGGATAAGATTTGAAATTGCAAGATCATGGAAATAAATAACAAATGAAGAACAGTGGCATCAGTCATTGGAAAAAATCATGCAACAAGATAGCATTAAATATCGAATAATTATTTCGCTCGAAGAAAAAGTTATTCGATAACTTGCACAGTATGCACAAGCTACTAGTGAATTCATGAATTCTTGAATAGTTTGTGGATCATTCAATTATTAGCAATAATTTCCTAAGGAATCTTTGATGAATTTTATAATTTTGAGGTGTGATGATGGAGATATTATACAATTTTTCGCTGTTCGATGAAGCCATTCACAGTACTACACCGTAATGGGAGTCAGATTAGAGGTTAAGACTTGGGGATTGATGAAAGTCTTTTCAAAAATGACCTCATAACACATGCTATTACAACTCTAAAATAAATTTGTCGGCAGATGGGGGATGCTCAGTTGCTTTCTACCCTATGACCCCTCAGAGAATGGAGAGAAGTGAAGAATGAGGCAAATGCACTGCATCTCTGCTTAATCAGTAGCTGTTTATTAGATTAATTGGTTAACAAGATGAAGAAGGAAAGTTTTTTAAGAAGGATTGGAAAAATTGCAGTAATGGATAAAGAAGCCTTAAAAATGAAAGCAAAGGGTAAAATCCTTCGCCTTGTCATTGGAAGGTTAGAGACCTTTTAAGCTTGCCGCATTTAAACCCAAGCGGATTTTTTTTAATGAACAGGATCATCTGCGGTGTGATTTTTGCACCGCAAAACATGGTGATGGTTACCACATCATTCATCTAAAAAATGCATGGTACTCCTTCATTTCCATGATGCACCATGTATCGTATTGAAAAGTGTTGGATATATTCTCATGGTAAACGAGTGCTGCATGTATGTTTTAATGGTTATTCATGATAATATAGGATTCTGTAGTGCAAAAGTTGCACTATAAAGGATCCGAGCTTCTTTTTTTTTAAATGTATTCTTCAAAACTTGCAGGGTTGGGCAACCTTTGCATGAAAAGTTGGCATCAACTTTAACATGCACTCACAAAAGTTTTCATAGTTTTTGTCTAAGCGACTGTGTCCACATCCTTCAACCCAAGCCTATGTAGTCTATAACGATATGGACAAAAACCTGGTTGGCTCAGACAGCTTATTTAAATTCTAACAACAATCCAAACGAGTTTACTTTATGCATGACCAATCTGACTGCTAACATACTATATCTCTTGATCAAATTTTCCAAAGTAAACTAATGTATTAAATGGGAGCTCTTATATTTACGTATTGGTCAGCAAAATGGCACTAGAAATTATTTCTTTTTCTTACCCTTTAATTCAGTCTCCTCGCAGCTAAGTCAGGTTCAGGCTCATAGACTACCAATACAAGATCAACATTAAACAACAATTAGCCTACCTTAGTTATAATTAAATTAACTTGGATCAGGTCCATCTCATATATAGGCTAGTAGGTGACACTGGCTATTTGCCAAACGAATTTTCTTAGTAGGTAAACTTCGCGGAGAAGAAGACAATTGATTCCAGTCTTTCAAGTTACATTCGTTTCTTATCAAAGAAAGTAGCACGAGTTGACTTCATTGAAGTTGCCTGGAAGTTGCCTTGGAATTCCTTGAGCCACAGCTTTGGCAGGAAAGCACCATTTGAAAGGAAGAAAATCCTTGGTGATGAATTTTTTTTCATATAAAGTTTTATCATATATTTAATTTTGCAATAGAGGAGAGTTGGAATTTTTTTTAATGGGATGGAGAAATTGTACTATCATGGATACATCTAATAAATTCAAAAAATGAAATATCACAAACAATGAAAAGAATGGAATCAAAATCATCCCAAATCAATCCATCAGAATACTCCACAACCAAAAAAAGCAATCTAGTCCACAATCCTACTTACCTTTCCATACATATGAGATGCGCAAAGAAAGGTGCAGTTTCCCACAATGCTCCGAATACCCTATAGCAAAGCTTGTCCATCCATCCTTTCTCCCAATCCTGGAAATGTTCAACGGACGGCGGGGAGGCCTTCCGTGGTACCATATTCTGTAATTTTATCCAAATCTGAGGGAAAATTGGACGACCTGAGGTACCCCGAGATCCATGGGGCGCAGATCTAACCTCGGGATGATGGGATTGACAAGGACCATCGGGAATCGAAGGGCGTACGGACACTCTAATCGGCCCGCAAGATTTGGACTTTATTACGATTCTGCCTTGGGAACCAATGTTGGTGGCTCTCAAAGTAGGGTGGATAGGTAGATACTGGGCCGCTACCGACCCACCTTTTGCAGTGGGGACCACTTACATAAGTGTAGTTTTTTTGGGGTTCCGGATCCTCCAACAGGAATGATCCATGTCATGCGCCATGTCACAATGTGTTGTTTTTTGGGTTCCGGAATCCTCCAACATGAACGATCCATGTCACGTGCCATGTTAGAATGGCTTGTTGGCCTGCGAGCCTGGGGCACCCCTTGGTAGCTTTAATTCTGGTTGTTAGTTATTCGTTCGTATAAATGCATTCTGGAGCTTTATTTGGTCCCTTTTGCAGGGATGCAAATGGTTTTGCAAACAAAAGAGTACTAATCAATTTTGGACTCTTTGTTGGATTGCATCGGACTGAATTCGAATTGACATCATAGGCTTGATCGAGCGATTGACTGCGAATTAGTGCTGTGGCACCAAAGCCAACCCAATTCATAACCGCTTGTGGAAAATGTTGCGTATCTAAGTGTGTGTCATGCAAGGACGACATGATTTATTTAAATTCAACAGTCCCATTATGGGTTTGGGCTATATATTTTGTGATACGGATTATTAGATCATATTTTGTATAGCTTTTGAAGCAGTTACCTCTAGTGCCGGCATGGATCACGAAATAGACTTCATACTCTAAGAGTTGTACAAAATGCAATTTAATGATTTATATTATAAAGGAAGATCGATCATCATTCTTTCGTGCAAAAGATACAACCCCACCTGCTCATTATAACCTTATAAGTGGTTCAATGTGGTTGGAATTAGTAACAAGTCCTGAGGAAAGAAAGAGCCACTTTTGGTGCAAGCAATAGAGCAGTTCCATGAATGGAGACAATTAGAAGAGGTTGATATCACTTGAGAATAATTCAAGATTTTATGTGCCTTTTGTAATTGGGTTAATCTTCTCACAACTTGATAAACATGAGCCCTCCACCAATGCCTTTCTGTAGATTTCACTGCTTTCTTTAAATTATCTAAGGCAAGCAATGAATCAGACATGGTCATATGAAGCACCACAAGGTACATATTGGTGTTTCTGCAGTTAATGTATATGCTGCGTAGCTTTTGTGTTCGACAACCATTTATCATGATTAGGGCTGTAATTCCATTCTGCAAAACCCAGCTTCTGTCCAAGACACAACCCAACCCTGACCCAAACTCAACAGTGAATGGGTTGAATATCAAGTCAAACCAACTGAAACTTTCAGGTTAGGTCTAGCTTTGAGGCTTTTATACCCAACCAATCCACTCTAAATAAGTTGCCCAGTACACATTGATACATACACATTTATAATCATATATATATATATATATATATATATATATATATATATAT
>KE504888.1:308767-334457 GCA_000441515.1 Elaeis oleifera | reverse complement strand
CAGCTAAAAAAAAAATTTCCACCAAAAAACAATAATAAAGCGCGTGTGTATATATTGGAAGGAAAGAAGAAGAGAGAATAAATCGAAGGGGAGGGCGAAAAGGCTGGGAATAAAATGACCAGATGTTGACAAATTTCCTGTCACTTTCTTAGGAGGTCGTTTGTTCTTGGGAGAGATTTTCTCATCTCGGATCTCTCTCTCTCTCTCTCTCTCTGTCTCACGCTCTCTCTCTCGCTCTCCTCTGTGGCCCAGCGGATCGACATCTTCGAATCTGATGTCCATCTGCGGCTGCGTCTCCCTCCAATGGCCATGGAGACGGGCGCAGTCCTGCCCCATTAGTGTCCTCTGATCTCGTTTCTTCTCGTTTTATCTAAAGTTTGTTTCTCCTCCTTTCGCTCTTTCTTCGCTTGGATTCTCCTCTTTTGGCTCCAAGTTGGAAAACTCGGATGGCAGGACGGGGGCGGCCGTTCGGGTTTGGATGTTCCAGGCTCTGATGCTGAATCCGCTGCAAAGGAGTTTTAGAGATGGATGACGAGAGGTGGTGACGTGGTTGCGGTAAATTTCGTTCTTTGTGCTTTATTCTCTCGTTCGCGATGGGGTTGAGAAGATCTTTAGATTTTTTTTTATTAGTCCTTGGGTATGCTTCGTTCTTGTGGATTTTGGATTTGATGCCTTTTTGTGAAATTTCTTTTTTTGCTTAGATTATTGGACATAAGATGTGTTTTTTCTTTTCTTTTTTTTTTTTAAGAAGTTGTTAAATTGTTCAAATCTGCGGCCTGATTGGCTTCCATGTCTAATGATTTTAGTAACTCGAGTTCGAAGTTCTCCTTTTGCTCTTCTTTTGTTTTCCTCTCTCTGCTATTAAGTTGATGATTCTTTGATCTGATAGTCTGTGCATTTGGAAGATTCGATTCGTAGAGTAGAGATTGCATTATAAATTGATTGTTCAGGCTTGATGTTGAGGTCCTCGCTCTATTGTTTTGAGATTTTATCTTATTTTGAACTCCCAGTTGTGGAATCAAAGTTGCGCAATGGTAAGGTTGTTCCAAAGATCACGGGTTAGAAACACGGAAGCAACCACTCCGTACACGGGGTTGAGGCTGTGTACATTTGCCCCTCACCAGAAGAATCAATGTAGCTTTTAGCTGCGGTTGAAACTGCGACTCATGCAAGATTTTGTCATAAGTTTTGTTTTTTTGTTTTTAATTTATAATTGTTCTGTAATGGGTTGTGTTTTTACTGTTGTGTGATAGGAATACATGGTGATGAAGTTAGTAATCTATTGGTTTACGTAAATGCTTTCTCATATGAAAGGTATTATAGTCTTATATATTTGTTCTTTTGATGTAAGGATTCCTGCTGCTAATCTTTTACTTACTAATGTAGAGCATTTTTAGGTTTTGCCTTAGGTGGACTATCTGGATTTTTGGTTTTGACAACAAACTTTGATATTTCCTGCTTGACGGAATTGACTTGCATGATGCTGCCTGACAACATTGGAAATCATCTGGGCGACTTGTGAAAGCTTCTGGATTGGATACATTTCTGGAAAGTGTGCTTCGCTTGAGCTGCCCTGCTTCAGATTTTCTACTAGTTCAGTAATGATATTGGACATCTGAGTATTAAGAATTTGATGGGAGATTTTGCAAGTGCATATTTCCTTCTTGATTTGGTAATCCTTAATATTTACTTTTTTTCCTGAAGTACGTAATGTGATACAGTTTCAAATGTTATTTGAATTATTGTTTCTTTTTATGCTGGAGTTTGTTCCCTTTTACTATTTAGTAGCTTTTCAAGTCGGAGCATTTCTGCTGCTTCCTGACTAGTAGAAGTTTCTAAGTTACATTGAACCTGCAAAATTGCTTTCTACCTATCTGTGAAATGTATAAGGAGCTAAGTAAAAACTTTCTGGTTAAGAATCTGGATCATGTATAAGGATCAAAGTAAAAAATTTGAACATGTGCTAGCGATGATAATTAACTATAAATTTCCATGGTTGGATTTTTGAAATTTTATTTTATTTTATTTATTTTTTACTATAGAGATCCAGATGGTGCAGGTCATGGCAAGTAATTTCTGTTTCTTGGATACCTTGGGTAGATATGATCTGTATCTTGGTGGAAGTGGTGAACTGGATGACATAAAACTCTGACATGCATATTTCATCATTTTTTTTTTCTTTCATGTTAATAGTGAGTTCATGGTTGTTAGATTGGAAATATATGGAACAATTAATGCATCAAGAATTTGTGAACTATATAGATATCCTGGTTATAATAAAATTAAAAAGCAAAAACTTACTCTTGTTGAACCATATTACACTAGTAGGACAAGGTTTCGATGCTAGATTTTGTCTTGAATAGTGGTGCAAAGAATGACCTTCCTTATTCCTGGGATTTTGTTTTAATGTAGAATCATGGTGTTTAACTGAGATATTATTGGTATGAGGGACAACAGATCCAGTATGGTGCTTTAGTTAAATTATTATATATGTATTGCCTTTTAGAGGTATATCTCATTACTGAAAGATGAAAGGCTTGAAATCCTTTAGTTCTGCATTAGATTCATGCCCTTTCAGAACTCCTAATTTCGGAAATCATCATGGGCGAACATTTTGGAAATAGGACATTGTGGTTGATCATGTCTGCATCCTTCCTTGAAAGCAGGGAAAACACTTGAGAACCTTCGTCTTCACCAAGATTTACTTTTGATTGTCAAGCTTATTCACATAATTCATGATTGTTAAAATGGGAACTCATGAACATGAGTTTAGCAGAATATGCATGTTGCCATATGTGATGTGGTGAATAATCATAAAAGAAACTTGACTTCTCCTAAAATAAACATATGCCAATAAGTTGCTTGTAGAAGTAAGGATATGAAATACCTGCTGGTAGGATACATGCCAAGACATGCATACCATACCAGCCATTTGACAGTACAAGAGGGCACCGGTTTGGTTAAACACTGCATGAACCACACCTGAACCGCTCGAACTGAACCCTGATTGATAAATTACAGAGGGATCGAGGTCAGTTCACTGCCAAGTTGAACCCTGCTGCTCAGGATGACTAAAACAACCTTTTTTGCTGTCCTTCTCCACCATTTGAAGGTGTGAATAAAATGAGGAACATAGGAAGATTATGCCTGCAGATTGGCTTGCATGTTTGAAGAATCATTTTTGACTTGTAGGGCTAGTAAATTATTCTATCTAGGGAATCCTCTATCTCCTCCCTTTTTTCTTACTTCTTAAAGAGTCCAAGTGGAATTTTGTGTTTGATTGAAAAATCATGGGGACTTTTTTTCAGATGACTGAATATTGTTTGATGATTATGTTTTGGAGCACGAACTCAAGATAATTTTTAGCATTTTTTGTTGAACCCCTGACGTACGCCAAAATTTGTGTAAATTGAAAAATAACCTAGAAAGGCTGTAGCGATGGTGTAGCAGCTATATTAATGTGCATCCGATGATGCCCTTTGTTGGCATGATCCTCAATTGGTGCCAACTGTTCCCACCTCTTGGGGTATGTCTCCATCCCTTGATATTCTGAAACCAAATAGAAGTTTATGTTCTTGGTGTGAAGAAGGTATCTTTTGTTGAAAAAGTGCATGCTGAGCTAGGCAGATCTGGTGGCTGTTGGGCTACCTCTTGGCGACTACCTTGGTAGAGTCTCCAATATAGTCTTTCCTGGAGATATTATGATAGAGTGCTAGCTTTGAGGCTTCCAGGTTGCTGGCTATCTGAGCCACCTATATTGCTTACCATATTCGGTTGTCTCGGAATAACCTTATTTTGGGTCGAGGATGTACACCACGAGGTTTGTCTTGGAGAGAGCTCTGACTCAAGCAGCTAAGATTGTTCACATGTCATCCATTGATTTGGCCTTGAGGACCTCAGATTCCTAGGACACCTTTTTTGCTCATGCACAAGCTCATTGGGTTTTTATAACATGGGAGCCCCTACCTCCGAGTTATCCAAGGTCAATTTTGATGGTAGTGTGATTGGCAGTAGAGTAGGACTGTCTTTCGTGGGCTAGACTTGAGGCTAGTGGCTGCAGTCGGGAGCCATCTGATTGAGACTTCTGTATCAGGTGTGGAGTTGGGGGCTTCTTGGGCAGGTATTGCTTACGTGAGGATGGCCCTGGGAGCCACCCATCTCGTCCTTGAGGGGATTCAGCCATGTTGGCGGGCTGGATTCAAGGGCATGCAATGGCAAATGTTATACATCCGCTTCTGCATGATATTTCTAGGCTGTTGAGGTGGGAGCACTTCACTGGTTATCAAACACGTCTATCGGGAGGAGAATACTGCTGCATATTGGATTGTCTCGTTCATAGCGGAGCATTCTAAAGAGATGCTTTAGACCGACGAGGGCCATCCTGGGCCTTTCCGTAATAATTGTTTTTCATCTTTTTGATTGTATTCACACTAAATTTGTATGAATACTCCATTTGTACCATAAAAAGGGGTCTCTCACTCACCTCATCAATTCCTCATGCTGGCATGGCACATGGGTACTGGTGCAATCACAACAATTTGGAAAGTGGTTCACAGGAATTGGAAAGTGATGCATAAGAGGGTGGCTAAATCATGATGTGTCATGCCATCACCATGTTGTCATATCGAACTGATGGGTTGACCAAGTGAAAGCCTGCAGTATTTTCCATGTTGAAAAAATGATCTCTATGGTGGCTTTTGCCTTTTCTTCTAAGTTTTCTTTATTTATTCTCTCAAATTTCTTACCCCCTCTCTTAGCCACCTTAAAATGGTTTTGAAAGATACCCTTGTTTTTCACTTGCATCCCTTCATTTCAATGGGTTTATAATTGCTTAAATGAATGACTTTGAACTTGACGCTAGATATTCTTTAACACTATACCCTTATGACAAAGGATCTAGATCTATTCATTTGGATATGAGCAGAATCCACTGGTCTCATGCCTACTAACTTTCTCTTCCTCACTTCAAATGCAGTATAGGCAAAGAGTTCCTCTCTCCAGCACAGTGTGCAGCACATTAGAAAACAATCAATAATCAAAAAATTTTCCCTTGGCCTTCTTGTAATTTTTTGAATAAGCAAATTACCCATAATCTTGTCCCTTTTGTTGAATATTCATCTTACGAAGTTTTTGAGCAATGCCTTGATGGAGTCATGCTATTAACAATGAATTGAAATAAAAAACCTGTGAGTTTCGCTAAAGAAAAGTTTTTGTGCAATTATCATTAACAAATTTTTAAGACATGCAACTTTCTTTTATACAGGTTGAACAAAGGGCACTATTTAAAGTTTTGAACATGATTTAGCTCATTGGCAAATGAAACTAGCAAATCGAAACCATTTAAATCTGATCCCATGGATGGCTGTCAGCTTCATAGGCTCTCAAAATCAAAAGACATTTTGTAAATTGGTAAATAAGTGGTGAAAACTTTTTTTAAAAAAGAGGATTTTTGAGTTGCACCAGATGTGTATAATAATGTGAAAAATAACCCTGAATATATAAGAATTTGGAAAGGGAATTTTAAGATAAAACCTGTTCATGATCCTCTTAGAATTAAAAAACAAGTATTACCAAAACCAAGATATGGTTCTAAAGCGATTATATGAGTTTAGACATAAGTTTGATCTAAAATAATCCACATTACTAAAAGTATCTTCTTGTATCATGGATAGTTAATGGCGCAACATCCATCAATATTTCAGCAGGTCTGGTCCGTATTCATGCAGAAAGAACTATTGTAGCTTTTGAAAAATCAATATCATTTTCTGGTAATATTTTACCATTATTTCCTTTAATACTAGAGTGTAGCATTTTGAAAGCACTTTTAAATTTCTGATTTTCAACAAGTTATGGATTGGTTATTTTTCTACACCAGCTAAGTCTTGAATGAGTGCTACAAGTCTCCTTTCATTAATAAGAATTTTGAAATGCTTGAGCATTTCAAAATCTCTTGAATGAAACATCATTCTTAAGTGTAGGCACCTAGTCTAAATAATACTGGAGAGCTAGATAGTTCTGCTTTCTTTAAGATGATTTGGCCACATCCATCTTTCCTTAACATGGCCAAGACAGTATGAATTATTAATCAAGATATGCCTTTACAGATTGTATTTTATATGCTATGATGGTAGGTCAGAATATGTACGCAGTTTGTCCTTGATTTTGCAGGGCCATTTTATGAACTAATTAGTATATGAATCAACATAAGGATATGTTCTTCATAATAGTTGTCCATTTGATCAGGCAACTTTGACAGTTTCAAGTTAGGCAACTATTAGTCATTTGCTAAGTTCATCATCCCGCCCTTGACTGTAACATCTTCATCTAATTGAAGGTAGGCTTGTTGCTTCAGAATGTTCAAGTAAGTTGATAATATTAATTGCAGTAACTATATTGATTTATCTATGGACATGGTGGTGTGGATTATGACATTATAAAAATCTTCAGTTGTTGCTGTCTCATTGATTACTTATGTTCATTAGGATAATATTTAACATTTTATAATTGTATCATATTGCATTATGATTGATACATTGAATATGCTTGCATGTGATATTAATTTGAGCAAAAGTGTCTCTTCGAAAGGTCTTGGAGGAAGAGACTTGGATTTCAAGCGTCTAAGTAAATTTATCATAGAATCTTCTTCAACATTAAGTAGAAAGGAAGAAAAGTAATCATTATGTCTAACCAATCTCTATCCACAAGTTTGCGTCTATCCATACATCCATCTACTCATAATTTTATGCTTAATTATTGACTTTAAAAAATGCATGGCACTCAATTAGAAGGACAAGAAGAGAGAATTACATTTGAACATTCACCAAAATGGAAAGAAGCCTGAGCAACAATTCCTTGATTTCTCTTATCTGCTATGTGACTTTTTTTAATATATATGAGTTTAGTGTTGAGGATTACAAGTATCTCAATGTGCTTACTTCCAACCATGGTTCCTCCTATAGCTTCTCATTTTCATTTTTCTACACAGAAAATATTCCATCTTTTCCTTGTTTCTTTGTTACATTCTTCATTAACTCTTCTTTTCACATAACTTGGTAAATGACTATTACACTTGAAAGTGTACTAAATGTGCTTATAATACAAGATGCATACATATGTATACATGCAGTCTGGATTAGTTATAGTTCTGGCCGATTAATGCTAAAATATGAGCAAGCATCTTTTCTGAGAAATGCATTTGGTTTGAGTTTCTCATTTCATGTTTCTTGCTAAATAAACTGAGTTAAGAACCCCTTTTTTCTGTTTGTAACTGCAAATTTTCTCTCGTTAATTGCAGATTATTATTTTTTTGTTAATTGACTATTTTGTGTTCTGCCACACACATGTATTCCAAGTCTTTGAGATGGTAAAATTTATCTTCCCAACCTAGTTGGATGTTAGAATTTTATGTTGAAATTCTTTGAAATAATATTCTTAAAAGGTTTTGCTGACTTCTTTTTCATGATTTTTGCAGGAATGGGAACAAAAATACAGTGCAAAAGCTACCTTCCAGGATATCATCCGATGATTGATCTTAATGAGAATGCAAAAGGTTGTTGGTCTCGGTGCTATGAAGATAATATGTTGAGCAGACATCTCTGCAATGGGTTCATGTTGAGGCCAGTAAACGAATATTTAGAACATGATAAAGAAATGCTAAAGCAGACAATGCTTGAACATGAAGCCATATTTAGGAAGCAGGTAAGCATCTTTACACTTCCATTTAAACTGTTCAGGACAATGATTTCATAACCGATTTTGAAAAACATGTTCCATTTGTTGGCATCTACTTTTCCAGTCATCCCTGTTGACTAAGCAGCATGACTTAATCGTCACATCTTATTGGATGCCTAACGATTTTGGACCCAACTGTACCATGATATGACTGAGTTTGGAAGTTCATGCTTTATTAAGTTCTTGTCCAAGTCATGAAGCATCAGACTCATTTTAGAAAAAAAAAAAAAAAACCAACATTAAGAGAGCATACATCTTCAGTTTCTCTTCTTGTTTTTCAGATATATGAATTGGTTGTTTAATAGCTTGTTGTTACTGAAATTGCACTGTTATTCTTGCAATCTAGGTCTATGAGTTGCACCGTCTTTATAGAATACAGAGGGACCTGATGGACGAGTGTCAAAGAAAGGGTTGTACAGATACTCCATACCATCAGACACATCGCAATCAAATTCTTTTCATCTCAAATGCCATGTGAAGGCACCACAAAGATATGGAAGATGTCTCACCTGCCTGTAGTGAACACCAGTTATGACAGAGCACCTTTTGCAACCACTGATGACATGAGGTCCTCAAACTTTCTGAAGGAAGGTAGTGTGCAGTCTGGTCCTATTTCATTAGAAAATGGAGTCTCTCTAAAAGGTGGTGAACTCAATTCTAAGCTTCAGAAATCAACTAGGAGAATGTTTGACCTACAACTTCCAGCTGATGTATATATTGATAGTGAAGATTCTGAAAGATCAGGAAAGAAGATTTTGCTGATTCATCATCTAGAATTACAGTTTTGCCTGGCAGAACTTGCAGTGCAGATCATGAGAATGATGTAAAGCTTACTTTATGCACCGGTTTGGGTCCTTACTGCAAAAAGGATAATAAGATACCAAATTCATGGACACAAAAAGGTTTGTCAGCTCAGAGCCTGGCTGATCTGAATAAATCTATAAAAGATATATGCTTTGAAGTAGCGGCAGATTCAACTTCCAATCATTTTCTTGGCCTGAGAAACCACAGTGAAGAGAATCAAGGTCATAAGTTGTCATCAAAATCAAACACAAATTTCCTAGGCCAGCAAAGTGCTTTCTTTAAAGATGGGCATGGTGATGAAGGGTCTAGCTTAAGTTTCTTGCATGCAGATAAAGGGGAAATAAGACGAGAATGGCCATTCTTCAATAGTGAAAGTGGTAAGAACTTACTGACCTGGTTTAGTGATTTTAGTTGGCAAAATAATGTCCATTTAGTTTAAATGTTTTTCTCTTGATCTTAACTTGACTAGTTCAAACCATTATCACTTTTGTAGCTTTCTTTTTAAGAATGTTATGGATACATACATTTCCTCAGCAGTGTCAATTCTCTTATTTTAGGCTTTGTATATTTCATCATCTGAATTTCTTAGAACTTAAAAGGTGATTTGATGATTTAGACATGTAGAGCATGGCATGATTGATCTGTTTTCTGTAATCAATATCTCAAAGGTACAGATTGCATTTGTTTCATTTCAATATACCCAAGGTTCTCACTTCGACTGAGTACTCTGTCAAGATAACAGTTCGCATCAATATTGGACACTTACCAATATGATACTTACAAAATTTCAGCCCTTATTATTCTGGAGATATAAACAGATATGTCCCAACAGATCACTGAGTATGATATCAATATAATAGTTGGTTTTTTAATCTTTCTTTTACAATTTTAGGTAGCATTAATCAATGGCTAATAATGGTGGTTAATCTTGGTTTAACTATATCAACCTATATCTGATACCTTGATTCCTATATATCAGATGACATGTCAAAATATCTTGATAGCAGTATCAATCTTTTCTTTCCAAAAAAGGATTTTGGTGTTTTCTTGATGGGTAGAGGACCAGGTGTATGTCGTAAGTTTCACTAGGTTTGCGGTATATTGCTGCTAAGCTTGCCTTGCTGGGATTACATGGTGTTGCATCCATGTCAATTTTTAGTTTTTTTTAAGAAATTATTTTAGGTTAGTATTCGCTGCCTTGTACATTTGGATGGTGTGTAATCAATAGTGGTTAGAATCATCAGAGATGAAGATTGTTTAATTACTGATATTGCCTTTTGAGGTGAACTTATTGTCAATCATGTAAACTGGGATTTGGAGTTGCTACACTTATTCTGATGTAAAAGATCGTAAGTTTGGATATAAATTTGACTCTGCAGTTTACAAATGATATCAGGTTTAAACTTTGCTGTAGACAGCCATATTATTGAGTGAGTTATTTAAAGGATTTGGATATAGGACGTTATGCGTCTTCCAGTTTAATCTTACAAAAAGCTCTTGGTGGAGTTTGGTTTGTGAAACTCCTAGAACTTCCAGTTGCAAAACATGATCCACTACAGAGTATCTGCAGTTGTAAGAAACTTTCAGTTCTGGTTCTCCACATGCTCCGTCCCCACTATACTTCCAAATTGATGCAATGCAATATGTGAATAGAATGTAGGGAGAATAACTAAAAGGATTTAAGATGAATGGAAAATCAATAGATAGTCTACATGTT
This sequence comes from Elaeis oleifera, assembly GCA_000441515.1. NCBI lineage: Eukaryota > Viridiplantae > Streptophyta > Magnoliopsida > Arecales > Arecaceae > Elaeis > Elaeis oleifera. The sequence goes on along the minus strand of KE504888.1, from coordinate 324,205 downwards.
TACCTGCAGTCTTCTCATAGCAGTATATATATAAAAGTTTACCAAAATAGAATTAAACCGAATAGCTCTTAATTTTGATTATAGATCTGCCAAAAGTGTTCCTGTCAGAATTAAAATTTTAATAAATGGTCAGGCAGCAAAGTGTCCAAATGTGGAAAAGGCTCATCCTCAAATTGTACATGAGGCTTGTGATCACTTTTTTGACTTGTTAAACTTCTGAAATAGGGTACACCAAACCATCACAAACTGTCCTATGTAAGGCATACCAGCCTGAAGTAGTGGGTTATTGAGTTGATTTGGTGGTTCAGCTCGATAAGAGGTATGAACTGATCCAATTGAGCGAACTTGCCCTGTTCCGCTCGGTTCGAAGCGGTCTGGGGCCCTTATGGCTTAATAATAGAGAGGGAGTTGTAGAAGGCTATCTCATGGCCTTCTCCTCTCTTCTCTTCTTCAAAAATAGTATTTTAGGTAAATATTGGAAGAGGAATTTTATTGCTGATTTTGAGTCTAAATCCATCCGAAATCGGGAATAATCCTCCTTTATTCTCCCCATTCATCTTTTCCCCTTTCATGATCAAAATAAGCCAAAATTGGGAAATCAAGAAAAATCATGACAAAATTTTTTATTCTGGCATGATTTCATGATATGCTGGAGATCTAAGGATGGTCTATGCATTTAAGAACAAATTATTATTTTTTGTTGATCATTGTAAATTTTTATATTAAAATTGTAATTTCAGATTAAAAAATAAAATAAATAAAATAATATTTAAAATTTTTAAAAATAATAATAAGATTGGGGATATGCATGCTACTTGCTAGCTCATTTTGATAGCAACTTATTTAAATTTGGTCATGGCTATGTCTACCGAAATCTGAGCCTAAATTCAAATAAATTTCAAAATAAGTGGTGAGTAATGTTTATCTGTGGGCGGAAAAAATATATATAGCGTCTCTGGTAAGGCTCTGCACCAATCTGAATTAAATTAATTTAGGTATTTTATAATAAATATTAATTTATTATTTAATTTAGTTATTTGGATTCTCTCACAAATGATCTTTGCAGTGATTATAAGTGTGGCTGGTTAACTTTCTCCCTAATGGACAACAAAAAGAAGCATTGTCTAATACAAAGAGATGGAATGACTTGGTATATGTGCAATACAATCTGTAGCTTGAATAGGATGCATCCAAGAGACAGTGGTATTGAAGTATGATGATCTACTTCACAATAGCTTTGTATACGATTACGAGGATTTAATAATTACTTGGCTTGAGGGCCAATAGCACTAGGTTGTGCTTGATAAGCCAAGACTGCCTTTTGATCAGCTAGTTTATAGCAAGAGAGGCTAAGATGAACAAAAGTAACAGACAGTGCAACACATGCCATGCTTATAGCTAGCCGAACGACCATGAACATTAGGGTGGAGCCAATCATTCTTGCAAGGCTCTGTGACCAAGACATCTTCCTATTAGATATGGTAAGAAGATGCTAAGATGAGATTACCATGGTACATAGTCCGGTCAAGGAGGTAGAGCCAATGAGGATAGTGAACTTAATCAATCCACCCAACAAAATCAAGCAAGCAAGGGCAAGCAGGGAAATAAGCAAGTTTAAAGTAGCAAGAAAGGGAAAGGAAAGAGAATTGCAAATCCATTGGGAGAGAATTGATGAGGAGCCTAGTCACTCAGATTCTAAGACTGCTCAGCCCTTGGATAACTGATTGCCTATATCATCTCGCAATATGAGCGATGATGATAATGATAGTTTGAGCGATGATGCATGCGGTGACTAGGGAGATAGCAGTGGACATAGTTGGGGGTGCATATGACTCATAGCTATTTGGTCTTAGTCAATTCACCCATGAGTCGTAGTTCACTTATGCCATATAGAATATGTACCATGGTGCAAAACCTAGATCCACAAGAATATGATAGCATATAGCAGATGGGCCCCTTGAGGTGGTTCAATATACAAAATTATTGCAAATGATACAGCACATGGAGTTGGGTCCCATATGTATCTAGATTCTTGTTGTACATTGGATTCTATTTTGGATATTCAGAGTATGACCTGTATGAATATCCTACGTCTGACATATCGTATTTAAGCGGCTACCGCCCTCCACAGTCTCATCCAGATTATGGATCAGATTTTGTTGCCAAGATCTTTCTTTAGATAGGATGGCTAGCCTAGTATTAGACAGAGGATCAGCATCAGGGTGGCTATCTCAGATTATGGGATGTAGGGGCAGGCACAGTATCTAGGTTGGAGTCGGAGCCAAGGATCCGATTGTGAACATGATCCTGATGTTTGCAAGTGACAAACACTCCATGAGGAATTAGATGCCGGTATATATTTAGTCATTCAAATCAATTTGATATATGTATTTCAAGGTTAAAGTATGCATTGTCTATATTAATTATCACAACAACATTCATTAAGCAATCATGCAGTCTATCTAGACCAATAGGACATAAATAACATCAAAATACCCTTAAAATCACAATTTAAACATCAATAATATACCTTAAAGTAATCTCCAAAATAAAAAAATGAAATAAAAAATGATGTAATGGTACCAAATGCTATGCATTACTATACCATGCTGGTATAATATGGTTTAATGTCATACTATACCGGCCTTGCCCGATGCAATAATTGGTACCAAAAGGATAGGTGCTTCTGAACTTTTAACAAACAAACTATGATATAGGACATCTGGATGTTGAAGGAGCTTTTCAAAGGATATATCAAATCTTTTATGTCAGCCAGATTTAATATGAAAGACTTAGGTCAAACTAATGTAATCCTAGGGTGAAGCTAATCAAATCCCTAGAAAGGATAGCTCTCTTCTTTGCTTATTCTGTTGAAAAAATGATCAAAAAGTTTAGTTATTCTGCTCGAAAGCCTATCTCTACTCCTTATGATCCTGGATCCTAATATCCACCTTAAAATGATTTAGGCGAACCAATTGATCAAGTTAGATATTCTCAGATCATTGAATCTCTCCTGTATGTAGCAAACAGGATAAGACCCGATATTCCCATGCTATAGGGAGAATAAGTAGATGCACCCAAAATCTTAATCAATCTCGGTGGACTACTCAAGATATTCCAATATCTTAAGGCAACTATAAATGTTTCTCTGTTTTACATTAGATACACTCTAGTGGTTGAGGGTTACAATGATGCAAACTAGATTACCGCTTCTCTAGATCTAAATCAACCATTGGTTATCTGTTGCTTCTTGGCAGCACTACCATATAGCTTGGGGTACATCTAGGCCCTGTGTTACTGAGAGAGAGCCTGCACTAAGCTCTTTCATTCTTTCTACCCAATTTTCCACTCTTTTCATTTGATTTTCCTAAGCTCTTTTCTTGGGCAACTAAAGGAGTTGATTGGGTCAAGCCTCCCATGTGATCGTGCTCGTGATTGGAAGATTTAGGTTGAGCTGGGTAGGCTGTACATTAGGGATTATCTCGCCGTTAACCTGCACGAAGGGAGAATTTCATTGTTAATACAGTGTCTTCACATGCCTCAATCCAGGCAAGCCTTCATTTTCGTTTATTCTTTATATTTGTCTTATTATTTATTTTTGAATTACTATTTTTTCAATATTGGCAATTTCCAAGAACAACACTCTTTAGTGTCGAAATATGTATTTCAAAAGCTCCTTGGTACTTTCAAGATTACTTTTAGTCCTTCAATTTGAAATGTGGGTTCTATTCCACTTCAGCTCCCCTTCAACCTGCTGAGGCATTCTTGTTTGTGGATGATGTACATGTGGAATCTTGTGCAAGTAACAGGCAAGGTCCTTAAAGTATATCATGATAATATTTTAATGATGGTAGAGTAATTTTTCACCTTCATATTTAGAGTAAGAACTGGCACCAGTTTCATGATTTACACCCTTGTGAAGAAGCACAATAGAAGTGCACATGTTACTATTGTTAGAGTGTATACATCTGATCTTTATGCTTCTGTTGAAGAAAGAAGACTTGCATCATGATAGTTCTGTTCAGGTTCACGTGGCCATGCTATTGGGAATTGGAGAAATGGGCTCTAACTATAAGCTATGCTTCTTAATAGTCTCTGTTGAATCAACGTTCTGAATTTGTTTGCTGGCAATCAGATTGTCGGATGTCACCCCTCTGCAACTTTCTCCTCTTTAAAACATGTCGGTGTACCTTGAAGCTGAATGCACTTTAGGCTTCATGGCAGAGATTGTAAATTAGCTAATTGTCTTCTTTCTTCTTTGTGATGTGGCATTTGGCAAGAAAGTATTAGTACTTTGCCATGTTTGGTAAATAGCCATACGTTATTAGCTGTATCCTCTTTCCTGTTCTCTTCAATTCATAAAGTAGGTCCGCCTGCTGAATTTATACCTTGGATATATTATATGGATATTCTATTGTGAGATGATGGAAAATATCCAGGGGAGGAAATTTTCCTTTGTAGAATGAACAAATGATTGGATCCTGTCCTTGCTGTGCTATATAAAGCACAGTTAAATAGATTGATATGCTTGCAACCTCGGCATGCACCTAGAAGTAACTTCTGAATCTTAAGGAAAAGCTAGCCTTAGATATTTTCTCTTGAATAAGCAGCTGGTCCACTTGTTGATGGTGTCATGATGCTGTTATTTAAGAAATCCAATGATATTGGATTCGATAATTTACTTCGGGAGGAAGAGAACAATTATGTAAACCCAGTTTGGTTTCTGATTCTCTATTTGCATGGTTAATTTCCTTAGGCTTTTGTTCTGCAATTATTTTTTATAGATTTTAATTCAACGAAGAAGCAAATGTATGTGTTTTTCTAACATGCTGAAACTTAGCATTTTTTAGAATGTCCATTATGGCTTTACTTCCTTTAAGAATATCTTATTGCAGGGGATCCAAGAACAAGTTAGCCGTAGCTATATTTATATGCAAATTGTGTTCAAAGTGATAGAGCAATTTCTTTTGAAGTGTTTTGGTTGAAACTTGAAACATTCCTGGATAAGAATGGAATGTGCCTGCGTCAATTTGATGGGTTATTAATTTACCATTAGAAAAAAAAAAAACAAAGCTTCTACTTATAATGTAGACCTAAAAGTTTGTCGGAACCATGCCTTGGTGGTTTGAATCTCTGGTTGATCCTTAATTGAGAATGTCTTCCTTTTCAATTTGAATCTACCTGATTTAAAATGATGGTAGAAGTGGTTCTAAAGAGCGTTCCAACTTTTCAGAGAGCTTTTATAAGCATCAACCAGTATTGTTATGGATCTGCCCGTGTTGGTTCTTTATGCTCCCAGTCAAGTACTACCTAATATGGCAACTGCCTGTGGTACCAACTAGTATCTCTGTATCTGGATACATGACTGATAAATTCTTAATATATTGTGTGACTTATGGGATGGTTTTTTACTTTTGAAGTTCACGATCATGCAGAAAGTTGAAAAACTAAGCTGCTACACTGATTGTTTATCTATTAATGTGTCTTGTATTTTGCCGGATATAGTATTTTGAACTGTAGTTGTTCTACTAGTTGGACAATTTCTGTCAATTGCTTTTATTTTTTGAGTTATTATTGCAATAGTGCTGTGAGGCTTATTGTCCTGTAGCTTGACATTCACTTCTGGCAGGCACTTTGCATTTTCTTAGTTCACGTGGTTCTCGGTCTTTAATGTTAGTCTAGCACGTAACTCTTATCTTTATTTCTTACCCATTGATACTTTGTACTATATATCTGATTCTTACCTTTTTCTGACATCAATTCACAGAGCAAAGTAGGAGCAGTTTGAGTTTATTCAGTCCAAGTCTCTGCGATGATAAATTCCCTGCATCATCTGAAACCGTACAACCAACGCTTAAGAATTCACATGAAATTGCTTTATCACATCAAAATAGAACACAGACATGGTTCAGACAAAAGCCAACTTACGGGATTGAAACCTCTGGAATCAGTACTCATCTTGCCACCTCAAATAATTCAGCAGTGACAGCAGCTCCTTCAATACCTGCTTCATTCTTAATACTTCCTCAGACGAACTCCTCAAGCAGTGCATCTTCATTGGTTTCATCTCAGACAAAGCCTGTGAGCAGCATAAGCCACATTCCAGTGGCAGTTCAAGCACTTCCATGCTTTAATGGCTCTGCAACTCTGAGTACACAGAACAAGATTTCCAATGTAGCTATTCAGAACATTGGTACTGTTCGTGAAAAATGGCAAACCCGTGGTGATTCATGCCAACAAGCTGGAATTGAGGCACCTTCTTATCTAAATGGATCATTTGCTGGTTTTCGCCTGGATCCAAAATCTGCACCATATTTACAACTCCCATCAGCGACCTTTGGAAAGCCAAACCTCAATGATACTGGTGACAGTTCAGTTTATGATGATTCCATAGGTCATGAACCCCAAAGCGTTTGAAGAGTTTGCAGTGCACTGATGTGAAGTCTCTACACAATGTAAATCTGAATCAAGCACTTCCAAATGGAATTGAAAATAATTTACCGTCCAACAGCATACAGCATTCTGTGATCTAGAGCAGAATTCTGAGTCATCCTCGAAAGGGATCTCTTGGCTCAGAAAGAAACCAGCTTATAATGATTCTACTGACTCGAAAAAACATGCATCCCAGATGGAGTTGGGCTTTGTGCATGGTCATTCTCAGCTGTTGTCCAGTTCCAATATTATTGCTCCAGAATCTGAGAGGAAACAAGATAAGGAGATCGGTCCATCTCTTTGTAATCCTCAGGGTTTTACATCAGCTTTTAAGGTCAAAGAGATCAGAATGCAGAGAAATGAGATTTCTGATAATATGGGCAGTAGAAAAATTCTTGGCTTTCCTATTCTTGATGAGGTTCAGTGGAGTGCTGTTTCACATCAGGAATGCTCTTTGGCTATAAATAACAACTGCATTGAAAAAGACATGTATGGCACTGACTTGACTTGTGACATGAAGGAGCGGAGTTCTGAGAAGGCAATCTCTGTAGGGAGTTTGATCACTGAAAAGGGGGCTGAAAATATTAGTAAGAGCTTTAGGAACATTATCAATCTAAATGCTGAAGTAACAAGCATGGATGACCCAAGGCTATCAGAGTTTTCGCCCAAAAGTGAGGTGACTGTTCCATTGCCACTCCTGGTACCAAGGGTATCTACGAAAGATGCTACTGAGATGAATTTGAAAGTACCAATTTCTCAGGCAGAGGTGAATATAATGTCTCATCAAGAATATATGCCATCCAGCAAAACAGATGGTTCACAAGAAACAGAGTGCTCTCATGACACGCTTGTGAGAGAGGCAGCAGAGAATATTGTTGCTATGTCAGTGGATGTGCATGCCCATTTAGAGGAAATCACATGGGATGGATTACCTCCAGCTCAGTGGGATACCTTGTTTGGTTGCAGAGGTTGTTTCATCCAATGCAGACAATGCAAGAGTTCCAAAGAGTGGTGGAGATTGTGGATCAGAATCTTCAAATGATGATGGAGTGGATTTCTTTGAGGCTATGACACTGAAGCTCGAGGAAATAAAGGTTGATGACCGCTGCTGCCAGCCAAAGAAGTTTGAGAATAAAAAGGACGAACCAGGTGCTGCTTCCCTGCTTCTAATGAGGCCTCGGAGAGGCCAGGGAAGGAAACGGCGGCAGAGGAGGGACTTCCAGAAAGATGTTCTTCCAGGCCTTGCATCACTGTCGAGGCATGAAGTAACAGAGGATCTTCAAACTATTGGAGGACTGATGAAAGCATCAGGCAAGAATTGGCAGACAGGCTTAACGAGACGGAACACAGGCCGGAGTGGGCTTCATTCCCAAGCAAAGGGAAGGAGGCAGCCTAGAAGTTTAGCTGTGACTGTATCAGAGACTAAGGTCATTCCCCAGCAGTGCATCCCATTAGTACTGATCTAGAAGTTGATGGGAAGAATATGATAGGGTGGGGAAGGACAACAAGGCGGTGCCGTAGACCAAGATGTCCACCCGGTAATGTCTCTGCTCCTCTAACTTAAAGCCTAGAGTTTCATGTTCATGGTAACCATTTTACAAGGAAATTTGGAATAGGAATTTTATGTGGAGGCAATTGAGAGGTAACCATAGTCATGAAATGCTGCTGTACATGTTCTCTTGGTCCTAATTTGGGCTTTTATTACTGCTTTGAGTCAGAAACAGCATGTACATTTTGCAATAAATGCTGCATTGTTTGGTGAAACAGAGGGCGAACTATCATGTTTGAAGCTTGCAAGAACAATTAATTATAAGATTTACGGTTGAGGATCTCATAAAACAAATATTTGACCCATTTGTAGAGGGGCTTTACGGTATGATCAGATTGAACTTAGCAAAGTCTTGGTAAGGTAACCCTCTGTGAAATCTTCTTCTTTTTACCTCTTTCATTTTCTTCTGGCTTATCATTGCAATACTTATAACCTTGTCGAGCCGACCCAGGATTGTAGTTGGTAGATGCCAAACCCTGTTGGTACAATAGGAGTTTATTTATCTTTTATTTTTGTTCTCGAGTGTCCTTTTGTTTGCACTCCCAATCTCATTTCATATACTTCTTAGTTTTTTGAGAAATGGAGTGGGATATCCAAATTTGAACCTGGGACCTTTTCCCAGCACATGCAGCAAGGAGAAGCGTGCCAAGATCCAAGGACCAAGTAACACTGGCTTCCTATTATTTATTAGAGTAGTCCGATGGGGCATTTGTTCCAGTTCTTCATGCCATGGTATGGGGATTGGTGTTATTGGCAAGAATCAGCACCATACATGAGGTGGTTGAATTAGTTGCCAAGACAGCCGCAGATTGGCATGGATAATTTTCTATCTTGTTTGTAATTTTGGTGTACTTTTGTTCCTTTTGGACTGCTTTTGGATGCTGAACGACTAAACGAAGGTTGAATAGGTTTCAAGCATTTGTAACCACTCCCTGATTGGTTAATCGGCACGTAAAAGTGTCTTCTGTTTGGTTGACATTCCTGGGGTTAATGGGATAACTTGATGATGGTTAACTTTATTTCACCCTCTCTCATGAGATAAAGTTATTGAGGTTATGGCTTTTTCACAGTTTGATGGAATAATGCTATACCTCAAACCCTTTCTACGTGGCAGTGGAGATATTAATGCGATGGAATAATGTTTCCTTGGTGCTTGCCCTCTCTAGGAAGAGGGCAAAAATTCCTACTCTCTGGTTTGGCCCCAAACTACTGAAATGAAACCAACATGGTTTTGTTTATATGTAACCAACGAGAAAGAATAAAATATAGAAAGAAAGAAAGAAAGAAAGAAAAGATATCAATCTTGGTTTATTGTTAGGTTCTGAGGATCCTTTTTATCGTCTCTATGGTAATATTTACAGTATGTGACTTTCTTAGCCAATAATACACTGTGATGAAGAAGAATTGCTGATTCTTCTCTGTATGTCGCCTACAATATCTTCTCTATGATGAAAACGACAACCATTAAGCAAAGAACGCCAGATACTAGCATCTGGTTCCACCAGCATTGACTTGATGAATTTATAAGCTCTATCGACGTGACCGGCACGGCTTAGTAGGTCAACCACACAGGCATAGTGCTCTGATTGAGGCTCTATGCCAAACTCCTGCCTCATCAAATCAAAATAAACAATCCTTCTTCCACTAATCCTGCATGACTGCAGGCAGAAAGAATGCTCATGAATGTTACTTCATTCGGTCTTATCCCCGTCGCCACCATTTGAGATAAGAGAGCTACAGCATCCTCTGCTAGGCCATGCACTCCATAGCCAGAGATGATCGAACTCCATGACACTACATTCTTCTGGGACATGTTATCAAACACTTTTCTAGCCATGTATAAATCTCCGCACTTTGCGTACATGTTGATGAGAGCTGTTTCTAACTGGATATCCTTCTTCGAACCAGAAGTTATAAGCTTATGATGAGTCCATCTTCCCTTTCTCAGATAACCCAGATGCGTACAGGCCTGAGTGGCACTAAGAAAGGTCACAGCATCTGTCTGAATACCTTTCCAATACATTTGATCGAAGAGTCTAATTGCTTCTATTGAGAAACCATTTTGACAAAATCCACTCATCATCGCATTCCACGTCACAGTGTCCTTACTTTCAATCTCCTCAAATATCCTGTAAGCAGTGTCAGTTGATCCACATTTGCAGTACATATCGATCAGGGAGTTGCGAACAAATTTATTGAGCTGGAAGCCTGTTTTAGCAATAAGGCCATGGATTTGGAACCCCAATCTCAAGTCACCAACTTGCCCACATGCAGGGAGAGTACTGGAGAGGGTAAATGAATCCGGAAGAAGTCCTTCCTTTTGCATTCTAATGAAGAGTCTCAATGCCTTCTCTGAAGAACCATTTTGCGAGCACGCTGCAATGAGTGAGTTCCAGGAGACAATTGTTTTCTTCCGCATAGCCTCAAACATATGGCAGCAAGTCCCGAGCTTTCTGAAACCGGCATACATATTTATTAGTGCCGTGCCTGTGGAACTTGATTCAGGGTCCATACTTCTTCTGAGAATGAATCCATGGGCTGTCTTCCCTTCTCTCAGGAATCCCAATTGAGTGCAGGAAAAGAGAACACACATCATAGTTACAGAATTTGGCTCTACCTCACATTTTAGCATCTCAGTAAAGACAACTAATGCTTCTCTATAGCAGGATTTTCACTGCAACATGATATCATGGCAGTCCAGGATACAACACTTCGTCGTGATGCATTCCTGAATAGCTTCTCTGCATGGTCCAGACAACCACATCTGCCATACATGGCAATGAGCGAATTCTCTAACGCTTCATCGACTGCAGTCCATCTTCTTACAATATAGCCATGAACAGACCTTCCTTGTTTTAGAAATCCCAATTCAGCACAAGCTCGAGTCGCATTCAGCATTATTACTGAATCAGGAACAATGTTTTCCATATGCATCTCTGAGAATATTTCTAGCCCTATATCGGCTCGCTTGCATTGGATACAGCTCGAAACCATCAAACTCCAGGCGACCACATCTCTTGTTGACATGCCATCGAACACCTGGTGAGCGTCTTCTACGCTCCCTCCTTCGCCGTACATCTGAAGCAGTGACGTCTCAACAACAGCATCAGAATCAAACCCACCTTTAATTATCCTTCCATGTATCCTTCTTCCAACTAGTACATTACAAAGACCCGAACAAGCTCTTAGAACAGGTGGAAAGATGAAACTTGTCAGCCGAAGCTGCTGACACTGCATCACACGATACAGTGAAATGACTTCTTTGTAGAGCCCAGCCCATGAATAGCTTTTGATCATCACACCCCACATGAAAGAGTCCGGACTCGAGAACTTGTCAAAGACCAGTCTAGCAGCATCAGTGATGCCCATCATGGCATATGATTCTATAAGCTTCGTGGCTGCTAGTGGATCCCTATGGAGGCCGGTGGTGAGGAGTAGTGCATGGATTTCCAAGAGGGTTCTTTTGTGGTGCAAGATCTGAAGAGGGGAATATATCGTATCATGATCTTCTATGATGATAAAACAGCAGACCGTGCATGTTGGTTTGGTCTGCTACATGCAAAATGGAAAGCTTTTACACCGCTTCTGGGTTGATCAGAGAAAGGTGGAATTTTTTTAGTTCAGGGCCAACATGAGAGTTCGAGACTGAGCAAAAAGATGCTGAAGGGCTGACATTTATACGACCCCTCATTGTATGATATTATCATGCATGCTAGACCGCAATATTGTGTTTATATCATTCATCTAGTTGTAATAATTTGTTTGTCAAGGATGACATTCAGAAATAAGAAGGAAAATTTTAAGTGAAATAATTCAGTTGCGACAATATCAGATGAGAAGCAATGTTTCTTGTATGCTCACAATCTAAAATTTAATAATCACCATGAATTATTAAAGAGAAAAAAGAAGACGAAAATTTAACAGAATCTAAGTTGAATCACCCAATGATGAATTTAAAACCTTCGAAGAAATGTAACTCATCCCAAGATATTTCATTTCTCCACCAAAAACTAGTGTAGCAAAATATGCTCAACGAGTCATGACAACATTTACAAATCAAAGATGCACAAACAATAGCCTCTTCTCTCTCTCTCTCTCGCTCTCTTTTAACTTCTTTTTTCCCATCCTTTCACTTTATGAAGGAACGTGTGCAGGTCAAAGAAGAGTCTCCACAACACCTGGCAAATTTGATTTCTCAAGGACCTGCAAAAGTGAAGACAAATAATCACAAGTGGTTGCTGAATATTGTTTTATACATGTCATGCATGGCATTGTATCATGTGAAATAGTTACCTGTGAGGCAGCTACAGTCTTGTGACAGTGAAGATTAGATCGTTCGTTTGAGCAAGCATGCTTTAAGCATTGTCATCACCATCTTCATCATGCATATCCGCAGGAACTTCGTAGCGAGGCCTATTGAATTTCTCTCGAAGCTGTCTTATAGGAATGAAGTCCCCTGCTGTATCCATTCCATAAAACAGGAAGGAAATGTATGGGTGATCAAACCTGTCCTGCATCTCATGAGTCAAGCAAGAGAAAGACTAAGTGAAAAACTCCCGGGTGAATCATTTGTTTCCAACGGGCATTTCTACTCACCTTGTCTGGTTGGTCATTGGCTAAAAGATTCTCCTCTGGAACTGGCAAACATCAATTGAGAGGACATTAATGGTCAGGCATGAGAAAATATAATGATATGAATATAGTATAAGCTTTGATTATTTAGACTTGATAAAATAAGAATAAAATCCCACCACCAAACTTGTTCAATAATAATAACTACTGTTCTTTATAATAACAAAATGATGAAGAATTAGGCACAAGATGCCTAATCAAGTTTCACTTCTCTTTAATTTTTAACAAATGAATAGCTAATGATAAAGCCTTTCATTATATTTCTCAATGCAATGTATTGGAAAGCACATGTACTTGGGGAAGGATAGACACTTGTGGTCAAGATTTCATCCCTTCCATTGCAAAGCTCTTTGAAGTTTAGTTGTCCCTCTAGTGAGCTAGGGAGCTTTTTCCAAAAGATGTTTCAAGATTTGGTTGGAAAGACAATCCTTTGTTAGAGTAAACAGCAAAACCACTGAAATGTAACTTGCCATCCATCATGCCAATATTCTTCTCTCCTTTCCCCTATGGATGCATTTCCTAAACTCTGGCAAATGAAGTAACACCTAGGAGAAGAAATCACGCCCACTCTTGCTCAACTCCTATAAGTCCTACTCTATCCTGCTCTTGCTCCAAGTCCTGGTAGAGACTTGTCTCCTCCATCCCTTCAGTGGAGCATGCCACCATGCTGCTAGCAAGAATATTCCTGTTGCTTGTCACTCCATGATATTGTGACCCTTCAATGGAGACAGCTATTTGTGACATACCGTGTAGGAGGTTTCACAAACAATTGTCATTGCTTAGGCATGATTCGCGAAACCTCCTGCTCAGTACTTCACAAATTGCCGCCTCCATTGAAGTGTCAAAATAACTGGGAGTGACAAGCAGCAGGAATATCCTGCTAGCAGCATGGTGGCGAGTGCTACTTAAGGGACGGAGTAGGTAGGATTCAAATAAGACTTGGAGCAAGAAGGGTTGGAGCAAGAAGGGAATAGAGGAGGACTCTACTACAACTTGAGCAAGAGTGGATGGGATTTCTTCTCCTTTATATCGGAAAAATAGAGGTTTAAGATTAGGTTTTGGGTAGGTTGGGTTGGGGTTGGTGGAGGGACGAGAAGAAATGAAAGAATGTATGTTAAGCATACACGTGCTGCACATTAATGATACTATTGACTACCTAACACCATTCACTACTCTACCGGCTAACAGGTAGGCCAAGCCATAGCTCAGCCGAGTTATTTATGGTAAAAGGTCAGCCAGCCTTCTCACAGCTGGCAGGCATTCCCTCTATATTTCAAAATATTATGATACTAAATGAAGGTTTTGAGCAGAGGGTACTGCATATCCCTTAAAAAAATGATGCAATGAGGAAGGATGAATTGAGAGAACTTCCGTGCACCCTAATTAGAATTGGGAGGACCCAATTTACCTGAGTCTGATGATCCATGAATCAGTTAATAAAGTGGCATGTTAGAAAGGTGGCTGTAAGATATAGTTTCTATAGGTAGATCATCATCTCAAGTTCAATTCATGTTTTCTATTGGTCATATATCAGTGTCCTTTCTAAATCAATTTCACATCAACATTAAAATTGATCATGCATGTATGACAATGAGGATCTTTTTAAAACTTATTAGCTTCACTGCATAAGCAACTAACAAATCAAGAAGCCTACAGGGGATGTGAGAAAACGAAGAAATATGAAGTTCCAAGAGTAATCATTGATTCAATCATAACACACACTTCTATGAAAATTCAGAACTAACAAGAGGAAACATAGGTATTTGGCATTTATGATAATTTCTTCCAATCAGGTTCATAATGCAAGTGCCAAACAGAGGATAGAACTGAAAATTAAGTATGTAATATCATATGCTGAGAAAAGACGCATTTTACCATATGCAACCAGCAGGTTTGGATCTGCATGTACATCAACCAAGACCTGCAAACAATAAACAGAAACCAAAAATGTGATTCGCATATCATACTTCAAAAGCAACTGATATAAATGTAGAAGATATAAAAACAAGATGAACAGCCTCCTTCCCCTTAGAAAGTTCATTGTACAGAAAATGCATGGGCATTGTACCAATAAGTAGAGCCTAAATGTGCATATCAAGACAAACATTTATATTGCCTGCCATCATGGGTCCTCACGAATCAGTGAAAAGTTCCAAAGAGCTCTTCAAGCATTAAGCCAAATCATTCAAGTAAAAAGGTTTCAAGTCAGACGCATCTTTAATAATTAAGGACTGCTTATTCAGACAGCTATAACATCAGTATCGGTCTTGGCTGCCTATAACATCCTTATCACTTGGGAGTTCAAATGGTTATAATATACTCTAGGATCAGGGCAAATGGTTTATTCACATGCATGTTTGCTTCCGGAATGATCACTAGTGCAAATAATGTGTATGCATGTGTATGTGCGTGAGAGAGAGAGAGAGAGAGAGAGAGAGAGAGCAAAGGTACAAGCATGCATTTAAATAAATAGAAATTCTTTGTGCACCGCTTGCGGTGTAGAAAATCCGACGTGGAGCGCACCGCCTTGTCCGATTGGTCCACGTAGCCACCGCTTCCCAACACGCATTTAATGCCGACAGATCGGCTTTTCGTTTAAAAATTTTGTATGACGAAAATACCCTTCTTAAAAATTATGATACCTCTTCTTAAAAATTATGACACCTCTTCACAAAAATTATGATGCCCCCTGCATAAAAGGCTAAACTGAAGCAGAGTGTCATAATTTTATGAACGGGTGTCATAATTTTAAAAGAAGTATCATAATACTGTTTCTGCATATATTCATTATTTTTTTCCTCCGTGCAGTATTATGACATCCCTTC
>KE504888.1:270105-300936 GCA_000441515.1 Elaeis oleifera | reverse complement strand
ATATATATATATATATATATATATATATAAGCAAAAATTGAGAGAAGATAGATTGGCCATTTAAGTTGTCCATATAAGCAACATATTAGCATCTATGAATACCATTTGGATTAAAATCAACCTGCAATATACTACATGTCTAGACTCTCCTACCTGATAATTCTTAATTCTTTAAGCATTGAATTAAAGTATGATGTTATTAAAGCCTACTTATGTGACTTAATATTCTTAAAGCCTAATATTATTATTCTCTTGCGATAAAAACCCATTCATATATATTATTATCCTCTTGTAATAAAAGCTCACTCATATATATAGTTGAGAATATAAATGGACATCAGAAATTTGGATGGACAATATTATTTTACTATTTATATATAATTTTTTTAAAAAATAATCCATTATATGACCTAGAACTTGCACACAATGTAGGAGCTTAAAATTAGTTAATAAATATATTGGATCTCAACCAAGTTTCCTCCAATCTCTATTCTTGAAACTTTTTAAAATGAACGGTAATGATAAATAATATTTATTGTAGTTGGGCATATGCACAAAGAGTATTGTTTTTGTAATTTGAAAAAATATGTGATTTCATGAGGTACAATTTTCTCTCTTCCTCAAGCAAGAATAAACTAGGAAAGATATTAATTGTTTAACATATTTATTTTATATTAAATCCAAGTTTCAAGCCTTTTTTTCAATAAGTTATGCAACACATATCCACTCTATTATGTCAACTTCCATCCTTAATAAATAGACATTGCATATAAATAATATGCGTGCATGTCTAAAATTGTAAGTGTGGTTATAAGTTTTTTTTTTTTTTGAAAAAAAAAACTGGATGAGAAGATCATAGCCATCCAAAGTACCTTTGTATCTCATGTGCGATGTTATCTCAAAAAATTTTAGTTTATACAATGTTGAGCTAAAGAACATAGAGACAAATATTTTATGTCATGGATACATCTAAAAAATTTAGATTTAATACCAAAAAGAGTCAAAATATGAGTCAAACAAATAAGTTATTCATATTTAATATACGGGCTATATAGTTATATTCTATTAGTTTCATTTTTTTTGTTGCTGAAACTTATTTTATTTAATACTATGAAAAGTATACTTTAGTAGCATCAATTGAAGTTTTAGTTTAGCTCTTATTAGTCCAAGTCATTCTAAGTATTTTTGAATCTAAATCCTCAGGTTGGGAACTGACTTTGGTCCTTTAAGATAACTAAATGCTCAAAATTACTTTTCATGCCTTCTAATTAAACTTAGAACAATTTATGCGTAACTAAATATTTAAAAAAATTAATTTATTATGAAAATTATGATAAATATTATTAATTTGTATGATATTAAATATGCTCCATTTTTACTTTCTTTATTATAGTAACTTAGATAGAGACACCATAATTAATATGATTTATCATAAAAGATATCTTGTTATTTGGACATGATCGTTCAATATTATGAATTTTGAACTTGATGAACATTACACCTATTATACATGATTTAATTACATCATCATGCAGATGACTTATATAATTACTAAAAAGTTTAGAAGAGTCTTTATTTAAAAAGTTTAGGAGGACTAGTTTGATATACATTCGAGGATCTTTGGATAATTTTTATGTTACTCATTCCAATAAAAGATGATAAATAAAAATTTGCTATTTATATGGGAAATTTAGTTTATGGATTATTCAAGGGCTAAAGAAGGGCTTCTTGTAACACTTTACATGTTTTTATAGAATGATTCTCTGATCACTACATTTAAATATTAAAGATAAATACAAAGTATAGTCTCAAAGCACATGACAATGAAATGGTTTTGAGGAATATGAGAAATTAAATTATCCATTGATACATGAAGCATAAATTAACTTTAAAATTCATCATCCGAAAATATCTAATATTACCATAGATCATAGAGAACTAATGCCATTTGTAGATATTTGTTTAATTTGGTGGTCCCAAGAACATTTAATTCCAAATTGAATTTTTATAGAGAGTTGAAATATGAAAATTAATTTAGCATATATTTGGTATTTATTTTTTTGTGTGTGCTGTATTTTTTCAAAAATTCAAAAAATATCATAAAAAGATTGATATTGAAGATAGTATACATGCAAAGCTTCCCCTGCTATTTATTTTTATATTATCTTTTCAAATAAAGAAATTGTTGCTACCAAAATCTATAGATTTTACAAAGTAATTCGAAAAAAAAAAGGTTTCATCATACTTTTTTTTGTGTGTTGATAACATAACAGAACATACACATTCTTTAGTCTAGTTTATTTCTTCTGGTGTTTATTTATTTATTTATTTATTTTAAATAACAGTTTCAAGGAACTTTTGAAAAGACCCCACGCTTTTACGTATTTCCGCTTGCATCTGGCTTTTGGCGGGAACCAAGAGCCGCCACTTTCAATTCCAAACGAGGACTTCTACTTTTGCCTAAAAACGATGGACCGGATGCAAAAATTAGGGCTTATCTCGGACGAGTTCGACAACGATTCACAGCACTCAAGACCCTACCAGAGCCGAAAAATTTCATAGACTTAGACATAATTGGGGCGGAATCCAGCGGGTCGGATGGAGGGATCTCTCCTGGAGCTTGGAGAACCCATCGGTGACGCGATCTCGAGGATCCGTTTCGCCCCAGGATCCAATAATTTGTTGATCTCTTCCTGGGATTCCGTCAGTACCTTCAATCTCAATCCGCTTCTCATGTCTTCCGCTCATAAAATCCTTCCTTTCTGCATTTTGATTCGGTTTTCGTGAGCAAGTTCCTCTGGGCTTTGTGTTTCAGGTTCTTAGATTATATGATGTGGATGCGTCCGTGCGCAGATTGGAAGCTCCTTCCGAAGGGGCCCTTCTCGACTGCTGTTTCCAGGACGAAAATCTGCCCTTTCGGCGGGTTCGGACGGCTGTATTCGGAGGTTGTCGTCTGTGGAGTCTTAAATTAGATTTCCTATGTCATTTAATTAATCGAATGTACATTTTGTGGCTTATATTTGTTACTTTCTGAAAAATTCATGGATAACATTAAACAACATTAGCTCAATTACTTTCTCTGCTATCTTAGTTGATTGCGCGGTTCAAATGGATCTTTTTGATAGCTTGGTGGCTTCATTGTTTGATGCATTTCTACCCCTCTAAAACCTTCTTAAAATAATTTGTCAAGAAAAACAGTAAGATTTCAGATGTATGCGACAGTCTGGTCATTGTAAAAAAAGAGAGTTGAAATGACAGTACGAATATGTTTTATGGAATGCTGGATATTTTGACATTAACAGCAACATCTGTGCTTACCATGCTATCTTCCCAAATTGTTAACAACCATGCCGATCTTGATGCTTTTTGCATCTTCATTGGGGTGAGTTTGGGCAATGATGTGGAACTTTTACATTGTTGGCTTTATTAAGGACCATGGGGGAAGATTTAATCTGGCTTCATCTTATGTTTCAATTGGTTTATGAGAGAACCTGGCATATTTGAACTTATAAGTTGTTCTTCAAGCACACCATCTGGCTGACCTGTGGCAACTCAGCATCATAATTATTCCCCTTATTTAGTGTTCTTATTATTACCATGAGTCCGACATGATGAATTGCACCTTAATTAATTTCATGCTCTTGTTTGATCTTTATTCATTTACTTTTCAAATAATAAAAATCATGTCAGGAGATTCCACTAACTTATCTTTGATATAATTTATTGAACATATTTGTTCTCCATCTTATTTTCCCTTTTTTTGAGCATACAGTAGTGCTCTATTCAAAATTTTGTTAAGTACTCCTATTTGCTACCATTTGTTAAAGGATCAGGATTCTCTGCTCACACACTAGAATGTAGCTTATTTTTGCTTCCCCTTTGTGTAACTGCACCTTGAATTTAATTGATCTACTACTTTGTATGGTTTATCTAGATCAATAATTGAGACAAATGGCTCAATGTCTTTTAGGCCTTCTTCTGCCGATGTGTGTAGAGTCATGTCAGCGGTAACTGAATCCAAATCTGTTGGCTGATCTCAGGTTTTTTGAGCACTGATTCCACCAGTGCGATAGTCTAATCACCCTATTGTCTCCTCCCAAACATTTATAAGCATGAAGTTACTGCACAATACATTTTAGATTGACCAAACTGAAAACCAGCCCTTCACTTGCCATATGTTCATCACAAAAGTAACATGTGGTTGAGAATTATAAATTGGTGTTCTAAGTGGAGGAAGTGAGCTTCTCAACTATCATTGCCGTTTGCACCTTGTTTGACTTTTTGGTAGCCATAGGCCCCCAAGGAAACCTTGTGCTTGACTCATACTTCTTTGTATATCTTTATGTAATTGTTGTTTATTAGTCTTCCATCCCGTGTATTAAAATTGAAATGTAATCACTTGTATTAAGTATAGACTGAAATGCCATGCATAGGTTTTGTGCATCCATCAAAGTTAGTTGTTTGGGTGGAAGATTTTTGTGTCAAAAGTCTACTCTTGGCTGATTTATATTGTTTTGCATTGCGTTGCATGGTGGGCCTTATTGACAATTTGAATGTGCTTAGGCTTAGACTTGCCTTGTTGACATTCCGACCTATGCATGATGCTTGCAATGGTAGGAATTCTTAACTTGATGTACTAGTGGTAAGTCTTTCCTGGAAATGAAACTATAATTGGACCACTATTAACTTTTTTGGTTGATAAGCTGTACCCTGGAATCTATACATGGTAAGGAATAGCTATGTATGTTAAGCCATTAACCACTTCCTGTTTGATTTCATTTTGTCTAATTTGATGATTCTTAGCTAGCGCACATTCATTTCATTGTTGTACATAAATATCTTCAGGTACAATTTGTGTTCCGGGGCTCAAGATGTAGTGGGAAAGCATGATGATTCGGCCATCTGTATTGAATATTCTGAGGAAACTGGTATATAACTGAACTATAGTTGCAGGCACTAGAATTTCATTTCATCAGTTTTAGTATTTTTGAAGGAGGATAACGTAAAAACAAGTTAGACAGCAAAAGAAACCTGCTTGATGGTGAAAAACAAAGCAAAAATATCTTCGGACAAATATCTAAATCTACATAAGTACCCCCAGTTCTCATATTCAAATGATAGTTACAGAATTTTTTTAACGTTTCAGAATTAGGTAGTCCATCCAACTCTTAGTAAGACAATCTTTTACCATGTTTGCTGCCCTTGCTTTGGAACCTTGTTCTTGGGCCAAATACGTAGGTGCTTCCTTGCCATAGCTTTTGGCTCGGAGCTCCTATTCCCTACTTGGGCATCTGAAGCTCCTCTGATATTTGTTGTATCCCCAGATTTTTGGTTGCACTTTCTGTTGGGTTGTCAGGCTGAGCCTATTGTGAGATAACATCGCTTTCAACCCAGGTTCTCTGCCTAATCTTATGGCATTTGATAGATGCTCATAAATTAGGAGTTAGCTATATACTTTGTGAAATATCATCAATTTGGCTTATGGATAGTTGACTTGCAGGTCAGGTTGTTACTGCAGGTCTTGACAAGACATTAATGTTCTGGGATATGCATATGGAAAATGCAAATATTGGCTATACAAGAATGGGGGATTCAGATATTTGGTCTATGTCACTATGTGGATTTTATCTATTAGCAGCTGTTGGAATAGCAGTAAAGGTCTATGACTTGAGAAATTTGAAAGGACCTGTTCTATCAAAGGAATCCTCTGTGGACTTTCATGTAAAATGTGTTCGCTCATTTTCTAGCAACCAAGGTATTTTTTACTATAGCAATTAATCTGTTGCCTTTTCACTACGCTTCTCAGCATCTGATCTTATAAAAACTGCATGGGTCCTTTTACTTCTTGGAAAATGGAGACAATGATATTGCTGCACGTTATGACCTCAAACCTGCATACACATAAATGCCAAAAGAAGTGTCATAAATCTTGATTTTTCCTCATGAGAAGTACAATGAAGCTTAAACTTCTTTTTGCAGAAGTAGAAGAACATTATTTTGTTGAGTTTCTCTCTTAGCTGTGCACTGCTCTGAAAGCTCGATTGATTTCCCCTTCTTTTAATTTAGTTTTTTTACCGACTTCCACTCCTTGCTAAGTAATGTTAGGATTTTTCTGCTCTTTCATCTCTGGAACAAGGGGATGTTTGCTCAAATTCCACATTTTACTGATTGACCTGTCCATTTTCTCCAGGTTATGCTGTTGGATCAATTGATGGATGTGTTGCATTGAAGTATTTTGACCCTCCAAAGGAATGCGAGATGGGGTTAGTTTTGGTTCTGGCCAGATGTTTATATTACATGATAACTTCATCAGTTTACTTGCTCACCACTGGATAGCTTTCATGGCTCAAATGTTAGTAGCAACATAGTTAAGATTGATTACTGTAAATGGGATATCTGTTATAGTTTTTGTGTGATGAAATGTTGTCCTAACTTATGGATTCTCTTTCTAGGAGTCTACTGCTAATCTGCTATATGGAACTATGCCATTCCATTGTATGGTCATATTGGTATATGACTGGACATTTTGAATTAGGACATGTAGAGCTAGTCAAAATCTCATGAAGGAGCAAAAGAGTTGCCAAGAGTTATTACTGCATTATAGTTATTGACTTCATTAAATTTACATCTGGCATACTATGACAGATGTGTTTTCCGGTGTCATCCAAAGTCAAAAAATGGGAGATATCATCTGGTTGCTGTGAATGATATTGGATTCCATCCACGGTATGCCTTTAGTTTCTTGCTCTTGCAAAATCGCAATTTTATCCATGAACTAAGAAAGATGAGACAAGTTTTGCTTTTGCAGCTATGACACCTTTGTTACTGGAGATGATGACGGATATGCTATTATCTGGGATGCTCAAGCAGGAAGAAAGTGTTTGAGGTATCCCTTTTTTCGTTATTTCTGATGTGGTTTGTGTGTGAAGGTGTGGGGCATGGAATGCTCCTTAACATGCATGCACACATGCATGATTGTCAAGTATTTTTTTTTTTTTGATTTTTGGATGGAAGACCTTTGGATTTTCTAGTAAGAAATAGATGCTAGTTCATTGTCAGGGAAATTCGCCATGGCTTGCATAGTTTCACTTGGTCTGTTCATGAAAATCCATTAGTGCATACTTTCATGGACATCAAGGTATCCTGCTAATGTGTAATATTGTGAAACAAAATCTCATAAGCATATGTAGGCTTGCTGAATTTAGTAACACTAAAGTTCTGCACTATGCATTCTTACTTTATTAATCCATGTCAAACTCTTAGGAAACTAGCTACATGCTCATTATGGAGCTTGATCTCAATTTTATCACTAATCATCTGGGAATCTCTGGTGAACCATGCTGAGATGATCAGTGGCCTACATTCATCTTATTTTCTAATTTTCACATGTGCCCATCATCTTTGTGAGATTTCCATATCAGGCACCTTGTTGTCAACTTAATGTAGCCGTTTGAACTTGTCGTGCTCTTCTTTACCTTCCCTTGGTACATCCACTTGAAAAATTAATTTGCATATGCATTAATAAAAGCATCTCAAAAACCCATGCTTTTGTAATTTTATCGATCATCTTCATATTACTGCTGTTTTTACAATTCCTTCTATATGAGACTTTCTATTCATATTTTCATTGGAAGAGGCTGACCATGTTTATATTTGTGCAGCTCCAAAGATATCCTAGCAGTGTGGCTTCTTTATCATATAACTACAGTGGTCAGTTTTTGGCTGTCGCATCCAGCTGTACATTCCAGGAAGCAAATGAAGTGTTAGTTTGTCTTCCTCACTCTCTTTCATATAATTCACCCTATCTACCTATATCAATTTCCTAATTTTGAAATTCATGCAAGTCCATGTGGTTGATTTTTTACCCAATCAAAAATGTGTGAAGTCAGATTTTGTGTGCGTAGGAATACTGATTTTTGAGTTCAACCATAAACTTCTAATATGCACTTGTTTTATGTAATGGAGGTTTGTTTATATATTATTAGTTGAATATCACATCTACTTTAAATTGTTTTTCCTGGCATAGGACAGTTCCAGTCTATTTGTAAAAGGAGGAAAATAATAAATTTATTAAACATTATCAAATCATTAATTTCTCAAATTTAAAGAGCAGTAATAAGGTATCGTGTTCTAATTAATTCAATCACTAATATCACCATCTAATATAACAAACGACCTGTGTTGTATGTGAAGCAATATTTGAGCTAGTAAACTGTTTTATTAATTTATTGTTTTTAATGTGAGTTGATACATGTCAAAAATATTCATAAGCGCTAAAATGATTGATATCATATATTATCTGCTGGGATTGTTTTTGTTCCCAGTCTTTAGGAAGCTGCAAAGAGAAAGCCAACTGGTAAGGTAAAATCTTCATGTCATGTACTGTATGACTGGGTATCCAGGTTTTGGTATTATTAATGAATGCCTTGAGCTTATAATTGAAAACTATAAGTATGAGCAGAGCCATTTTGGCCGAGCATCTTAATAACGACAAAGCTTGGAATCACAGTTAACAACCTGCAGACTTATTTCGCTTTCTTAAATGGAATCAATAGCTTACCAACATTCCTTTCATGTGGCAGAGAGGAGGCTCCTCACGTATATCTACATAAACTGGATAACTTTGCCCGTCCATCTTCCTCGGACTAAATTTGATCTTTTATGGCATGGATCACAATTCTAAGCACATGTTGTGCCCTCTTGTGATGTGTAACATGTAGTTGGTCTTTAGAGTTTTGGCACCATTTTTTTTTCTTTTCCCCCCCTTTTTTTTTGTTGGGGCGGGGAGGTGGGGGGTGGGTGTTTCAGAGCTTTTGTACACTACCTGGATGTAATTTTCCACAGCTTTTGCTAAATACTGATACACCATTGACTATATTTTTTATATTGATTTGTTCGCTATCATACACTTGAGCAACGTAGAGTTACACTGCTTGTGTCTTCCTTTTTTTACTTGGCTGCTCGGTATTGCATACAACGGGCTGAGTAGGCTATGATCATGAAAAAGATAATGTTCATTTGAATGCCATCTTAGCTTCTATGCTACGCTTTTGACGATGCAATTCTATACATGATATGTCAGGAAGTTGATTTTCTTTTTTCCAAAGAAATATCTAAACATTGTTAATGGTGTATGTACGTTCAAAGGTTAGACCACATCAGATTTTTTGATTGGTAAATGTGATAGTATTTCTAATTAGCACTCAATTTTCGTGTTGTTGAGATTTAATTGATAATAATAATAATATTTATATTAAAATTATTCTCATCAATTAATCTCATGATGAGATCAAAAGGATCAAAATTCTTTTTTTAAAAATGACTTCTCAAACTAGTGAGTTTGCTGTATTGGTAAATATCCGGCATTCAACGTCTCTATGCACTATTCAACAGAATCTTTCAATTTTCTTTTTTATATGAATTCTGAATTAGAATTGTATAATTAAAAGCATTTGGCATATTCCATTTTTTGAATTTTTTCTGAAATTTTTTTTGCATTGTCAAACTTTGCTGCTTTACAGAAGCCTTTCACAATTGTTGTGTAAATCACAATCTTTGGGGTTGTTCTCTTTCATGCATTAATCCAGAATGCCACTCTTAATATTCATATATCGTTTTACTATTATCATACAGATACAAAGATAATAATTTAAATTATTTTATTTTTTATCATATTATTTGTGTTTTTATTCTTATTTAAAAATATATAAAAAATTGATACGTGGTGGTGTGGGAGATTATCCTATAATGTGTCAACACAGAATGCCACTCCTAATATCCGTATATCATTTTATTATTATTATATAGATACTCTATGTGAGCTTGAGATTGGAATACAGCTGAGTTGAGCTTTGAAATGGAAATGAGTGACTGGCACTCCAGTTATTTATTGAAAAAATTTTATTTCATTCGAATTTTTAGAGAAAAATGAAAATGAGTGACCGACACTTGAGCTATTTTATTGAAAATTTTTAATTTTATTCAAATTTCAAGAAAAAATAGAAATATTTAATTTTAAAATTATTTTCTATTTTTTTAT
Source organism: Elaeis oleifera (assembly GCA_000441515.1). Lineage (NCBI taxonomy): Eukaryota > Viridiplantae > Streptophyta > Magnoliopsida > Arecales > Arecaceae > Elaeis > Elaeis oleifera. Next base: position 290,897 of record KE504888.1, on the reverse strand, counting down.
AGTATTTAAATTTTATTCTGAATTCGATTATGATTTCGAACATAAATTAAATGCAACAGGCTATTCAAATTTTTATTTCAATTAATTTTTATGAAAATTATAGAAACATTCGTTCAACTTTAGTCCAATTTTACTTATACCTTCTGTATTTTTAAAAGTATCAAACTGATCCTTCTAGTTATCGATATATTTCAATGTGGTCCAATTGTTCACTTATCAACAAATAGTATTAGCTTTTCCTTCTAATGGACAGAAATACTCCTTATTCATGAGGAGGAAGAGGATGAGAAGAAGAAGTGGATGAGGAAGAAGGGAGGAGGGGTCACTGATGAGGAATGGATTGGAAGAGGAGGACAAAGAGGAGAAGAGGATGAGGAGGAAGGGAGGAGGGAGAGGGTCACTGATGAGGAATGGATTGGAAGAGGAGGATAAGGAGGAGAAGAGGATGAAGAGGAAGGGAGGAGAAGAATAGGTTGCCAGTAAGAAGAGATGGAGGTAGAGGGGGCACCATGGAGGACGGCTCAGAAGCAGCTTGGAAGAGGAGTATAAGGAGGAGAAATAGATGAGAAAGAGGAGGAGATAGAGGAATTGATGGAAGTGGAGGAGCCGCCATAGGAAGGAGAAATGGGTGAAGAAAAGGAGAGGGGAAGGATTGGTTATCGGTGAGAAGGGTGGATGTAAAGGGGCCATCATAAAGGGATAGGGCTCATGAGTGGGTGTGGAGGAGAAAAAGGATGGGAAAGGAAGAAGAGGAGAGAGGCCGCCAGTAAGGAATGGGTTGGAAGAAGAGAAAGATAAGATAAAGAAGAGGATAGCGAGGAAGGAGAGGAGGAAAGATGGGTTGTTGATGAAAAAAGACAGAGATTGAGGGAGCCGCTGTAGAGGGAGATGGCTTATGGGTGGCTTGAAAGAGAAGAAGGAGGATGAGGAGGAAGGAGAGGAGATGGAGGAATGGGTAGAGGCGAAGAGAGCCACCATGGAGGAGGAGATATGGGTGAGGAAGGAGGAAGAAAGAGGGATGCCAGCGACGAAGAAGAAAGGGATCAATCAGAGAGGAAGGAGGGAGGAGGTGGAGATAAGGTATTTTCATCATTTTATAAATAATAGTATCATGTGATGATCACATGGCATCATTCTGTTAACAAAGATAGATAGTTGGATCATATTGAAACATATCGATAATTAAAAAAATCAATTTGATATTTTTTAAAGTATTAAGATATAAATAAAATTAGACTAAAATTGAAAAAATATTTCTATAATTTTTTTAATTTCTATGACGGTTATAAACTATGCACACTTACTCTATCCTAATACATCAGAGCGTACCTAAAACCCTCAAAATGCTTCATCTTTGAAAATCGAAGCACCTTTATTTTAATCTTTTTAGCCCCCATTAACATGCATCCACGTTTCATGTGATGATGGGTTGATTTTTATTATTTATTTATTTATTTATTTCATGTTTAGGTTGCAGTATGATAGGACATGCTTTAGACTTCCAGATGAGTGCATGGTGAAAACTTTATTATTGTTTGGTTGGCCAAGAAAAATTTTTGTCGTTGTCAACTAAGCCTCGGTGCAATAAATGAACTTTGACATTCACTATTAGAAAAGAGATATTTTGATATTTACCATTAATTAGCTTATACTAAAGAGAGATCATACCCTTTTATTGTGTATTGTGCTTATACTTGTAATGGTTCTTTAACTAATTAATTTACTCCAAAACTTAAGTTCTTGTGTGGACCCTAAATAATGCACATGAAAGATAATTGAGAACCATGCCATTTGGCGAATAGATCTCAAAAGTTCAAATTGATATAGAAAAGATCAAGGGATATCAAGCTCAACAAATTTCTTATTGAAATACTTACTATCAAGGGTTTTTTGTCATTATTTTCATTCAATCTAAGGAGGCATTTGGATGGGGTGTTAACTCCAAAATCATAGGTGATGTGTATGGAGTTAATGAGAATACCATATTTGATTGTATCATGATGATCTTATGTGGCAGTGTTTCTAAATAACTTCATCTCAAATCATCATCCAACCAGTTGATAGGAAACATGATGGGGATCTAAGATTATCTTAGGATGATGATCATGGGCTGAAATTTAGGGATAAAAATGCCTCTTAATCTAGTAGAAAAAACTGATGGATCAATATAGCATTGATATATCATATTAATATTATACGCATTATATTATATTTATATTATATATATAGTATATAATATATTATTAATTATATTATTTCATATTGTAATTTAATTATTCTTAAAATTATAATAGAAATATATTATTGTTCTTTATATGATTATAGTTTCTTTTTTTATTTTTGTCTTCACTTGAGTGTTGAAGTGGTAATTTACACCATCATCTGAGATTAAACCTGTGACCTTAACAATCATCGAACATCAAATATTATTTTGAATTAAAAAACTTAAGTACTTAAAAATTCTTAACTTTTTGAGGGATTTTATTTTTATCATGAACTTCGATTTATTGCAATTCAATCTTCGAACTTTCAAAATGGTGTAATTTCTCTTTGGGTTATTACTTCCAACTGGTTGCCGTGATAGAAGTGGTTACATATTATTACATGACACATAGAAGAAACTGATGTAGTAGAAAATTACTGATGTGGTAGGAAGTTGCTGATGTAGGCTAGGCTACTTTCTATCTTTCTCACTCATTTTCCAACTAGGATTTTTATTTTATTTTTCTTTCTATTTCTAACTAGGGTTTGCAGTTGTTATTTTCATCCTATTTGGGACTAGAAAGCAATAATGGTGATGAATATCACTTGAAGAATTGATCCAAAGCCTATTTAAAAAATATGGCATATAGTTGGAAGGCAAACGCAAAACTCTCCAAGCCATAGCATGGACTTAATAGGAAGCTATGATGGTCCAGAGTAGTGCAAGTGTGGTCTCTTATCTAAAATATGTTCTTCATGGAGTGATGACAACCCTAGACAAAGGTTCAAAAATTTTCAAACTATCAGGTAAGTGTGATCAGTCTTATAGCTAAAATATAAGTTGTTTGATGATGATCTTTATGAGTAATTATTGTTATTATAGAAGGATTCATATTGTGGGTATTTCATAAAGATTGATCTTGAAATAAATGGTCAAGCCAAAGCAGCTTTTTTTGAAAAAAGAGATAAAGCTATGGATTTGAAAGCAGAGATGGGAATATTATCTAGAGTTGTTGGAAGATATAGAGGAAGTTTCAACTTGAAATAACGTATTAGAATCGACAAGAGAGACAATCAATTTACTAGAAGAGGCAAAGGTTTTAAAAATGAAGGCTATTGACATCAAAATGAAAGCAGTAAGGGTGAAAGCTGAATATGCTATGTTGAGAAGGGAGCTTGCAAAGTATGCTATAAGAAAGAATTTATGTGATTGCAATGAAAGTTTGTTGGAAAAACTATAATCATGAACAATAAGGCCAAAACTTTTTTTTCTTTTGTGTAAATTAAATATGATATCGTAAAGCAATAACAATCTCTACGATCTACTCACGTAATTAATAAGCAAAATAATCAAGCAACCCACAAAGAGAAATACCGTAATTTTGATGTGAATCTTCTATTATTTAAATAATGAGATTACTGTAGATCTTCTCTAGATCAACTAGAGGTTACATAAATATATGTCATCAAGAATAAATCTTGACTTCCACAATAAAATAATCATCACAAATAAAGTGGATTTCAATAATAAACATGGATAGATGGCAGATCTCATATATGGATGCTTGAAATAGTTATTGAAAAGACTTTTTAAAGATCAAAACTGTTCAACTTGTTGTTTTCAATGTCAAGAACAACATACTAAAATTTCATCATAATCGAGATATAATCAGCCATTCAATCATATGACAAACTAGTCCTTTTTTCTTTATTTTTCTTCTTCCTTGTGCCGCAGTCTCTTTTTTATGCCTCACAAAAGGCTTCTGCGTACTGCCCAAAAGCTATTGGTTTCACACACCATCCAAAAAAGCTCTTGATCTCCATTTATTGCATGCAACTAGTTAACCCATATGAGTTTTATTTGGACTCTTCTTCTCTTTTTGTTTCTTTTTATTTAAAAGAAGTGTAGTCCCACATGAGAAGGGACTATCCAATAATTCTTCCCCTCCCAACTTATGTGGAAGGTTCCATCAAGCTCACTTTCTCTCTATAAGCAATCAATTTTTTTATGAGCAAGATTTTCATCATATTTGACTTATTATCATTAGTATAGATTTTTTCAAGATAAAACAACTTCATCTCCAAAACATCTCAAACCCAATGATATCTCACATCAATATATCTAGATCTCGAATACAGTATTGGATTCTTTGAAAAATGAATGGTGCTTTGATTAGTATAATAAAGTATATACTTCTCTTATTTTAGGCCCAACTATTGTAGAAAATTTTTTATGCACAAAAGTTTTTTATAAATTTCTGTAATTATAAATATTCAATCTTTATAACAATAAAGTAATATATTTTTATAATTTAGATTGTCATGATACTATTCTACTCGAAAAAATCATCAAGTATCCCGATGTAGACTTTTTAGAATCTATACCCATCCAACATAAATTTATCTCTACCAAAGCACAAACAGACTGCAAAAGTGCCTCTAAGATAACTGAAAATCTATTTAACAGCTATCCAATATTTTTTACTAAGATTAGAGAGAAACGATTTACAATACCAACTGCATGAGCGATATCTAGTCTTGTGCATATTATGACATACATCAGACTACCAACTGCAGATGCATTAATTTTTTTTATTCTTTTTATCTTTTCACTTATAGATGATTAAATGGAACTTAATTTGAAATGATTTACAAGTGGAGAGGAAACTGGTTTGGACTTGCTCATGTTAAAGCTTTCAAGTACCTTTTCGATATATCTCTCTTGAGAGGACTTGCTCAACTGTCTTTTCAAGCTTTCAATTTTTTTAGTATCATAGCCAATAATCAGCATATCATCTACATAAAGCAAGAGAATAATAAAATCTTCATCAGATAATTATTTTATAAATATATAATGTTTAAAAGTGATTTTGCTATACCCATGATTCATTACAAAGGAATCAAACTTTTATATCACTGCCAAAATGCCTACTTGAGTCTATATAAGCTTTTATTAATTTGCATATAAGATGCTCTTGTTTTAACTATAAATCCCTCTAGCTGCTCCATGTAAATTTTTTCTCAAAGTTGCCTTATAGAAAAGCAATTTTTATGTCCAGTTGTTCAATCTCTAAATTCATGCTTGCAGCTAAATCAAGAATAACTTGCATTGAAGACATCTTGACCACGAATGAAATTTTTTTTCAAAATCGATATACTTTTCTAACCAAATTTCTTTACAACCAATTGTGCCTTATACTTTGGCTATAAGCTCTTTTTTTCAATTTTCAATTTGAACACCCACTTATTCTTGATTGCTCTCTTACTCTTAGATAGTTCCACCAACTCAAATGTATGATTCTCATGTAGAATTTTATCTCATCATGTATGGCTTTGAACCACTCTCTCTTTTGCTCATGATTTTTGGCCTCTTGGTAGTATTCTGGTTCTCTTCCATCAGTGATCATCACATATTCATGAGGAGAAATCTGTTGGAAGGGCGATGCTCTCTAGTAGGTCTTCTCAACTGATGGTTCTAGAGAGACTGGCTCAACATACTCATCTGGCATATCATTATCAGGTATAGACTCATCAACTACGTTACCGTCATCTTTCTATATATCTCTTCCGCTATCATTATTCATCATAGTAGGAGGTACTGGACCCAGATCAATATAATTTCTAGTGATAGATTTTATTTCTCGATCTTTTCAAAATCTTCAATAGTTTGATCTTCTAAAAATACAACATCTCTGCTTCTGATAATCTTTTACCAATTGAATCCTATGATCTGTAACCAAACTCTTCATGTGTATAATCTAAGAAGATACACTTTTTAAACTTCTATCAAATTTGGATCTCTCATCTTTAGGAATGTGAATAAATATCCTATAGCCAAACACCCTTAAGTGATTATATGAAATATCTTTTCTAATCCATACTCTTTTTAGTACATCATCTTGAGGAGAAACTGAAGGAAAAGATTGATCAAATTCACTACAATTCTCATCGCCTCATCCCAAAAGGATTTAGTCAATTTAACATGAGAAAGCATACATCGAATTCTTTCACAAATAGTATGATTCATTCTCTCAACAGCTTTATTATATTAAGATATTTTAGGAATAAATTTCTCAAGCTTGTTGCCATGATCTCTATAATATTTATCAAATGGATCCCTATATTCACTATCATTATCTGCTTGAATATACTTTAGTTGCCTTCCTATTTCTCTTTCAATACTAGCATGAAAATGCTTAAACACATCGAGCACCTGATCTTTTGATTTTAAATAAAAGTTTATACTTTTCTAGCATGATCATAAATAAAAGTAACAAAATATAAAGCACCACTAAGAGTTCTAGCATTCATAGTATAAATATTAGTATGAATTAATTTAAAATATGTGATCTTCTATGTAGAAAGAATATATGAAATATAACTCTATGTTGTTTGTCAATTAAACAATCAGTGCATGTCTTTAGAGACGTACCTTTGATAGGAAGGAGTTTTTTTTAATATAAATATCAAGTCCCTTCTCGCTCATGTGGTCAAGTGCTTATGTTATAATTCAGTGGATGAATCTTCAATTGTATTCATCTCTGTCTTATATAATTTTGCTTACATCATATCAAGTATGCTTGATTTCTTCCTTCTTGCTATCACTAGAGAACCTTTGGTGAGCTTCCATTTTCTTCATCGAAGTGGTTGTGGTGACCTTCGTCATCAAGTATTCTAGTAGAGATCAAATGGAGATGGATATCTAGAACATATCTCATATTTTTAGCAATAATTAACATCCAATACTGATTTTCAAGCAAACATCTTCTATGCTCATAATCTTAGTTACTCCATCGTTTCTCATCCCAACATTGCTAAAATCACCGCTAGTGTAAGATGTGAAGAAATCACATTGAGAAGTAATATGAAAAGATGTATCTGAGTTAACAATCTAAGTACAATCATGGCATGTAAGGTTTATAGTATCATCATCATAAATAATGATGATATCAACATCAGATGCAATCGTTGCTGTATCTTTTTTTCCTTCTTTTTTCACCTCTCTCCCTTGATTACTTCTTTTTAAATTTTTGCACTCTCTTTTCATGTGCCCTAGCTTGCTACAATAAAATATTTAATTTTTTTTGAATTTGGACCTTTCTCTTGGCTTATCATAGTTGTTAAAATTTTATGAATTTTTGATTTTATTTTTCTCCCACCTTTCTATAACTAATATCTCTGATTGTGTAGTTACATTCTATTCTCTTCTTTTGATCTCCTCATTAAGCATAATATCTTTTATCATTTCTAATATCATCACACCATTAGGAATTAAATTACTGAGCGATACAACCAGAGTTTTTCAATTGTCAGGTAGAGAACTGAGCAACAACAATGCTTATAACTTATCATCTTCATAGCAACCAACTGATTTACTACATCCTACAATCTACTCAGATGCTCGACAACTGAATTTTTCTCATTATACTTGATATTCATAAACTTTTTGATTATGAATACTTTATTCTATGTAATCTTTTATTCATAAAGGCTCTCCAGTTTCTTCCATAAACTATAGGCATGAGTCTCCATAGCAATATAATGAAAAATACTATCATCTATCTATTATCTGATTAATCTAACTATTTTATTTATTTATTTTTTGTTACTTATACTAAATTTTCTCACTTGGTTACTATCCCCTTCAATGAGATCATACAAATTTTTACAGAATAATAAATCTTATTATAGAGCTTTCAAATTAAATAATTAGAAGACATAAGTTTAACCATATTTCCATCTATATGTTCTTCCATTTAATCAATACAAGAAAAATTCAATCAGTAAAAAATTTGCTCTGTACCACTTTATTGAAAAAAACTATAATCACGGACAATAAGACTACAAACTTCTTTTTCTTCTTTATGCAAATTAAATGGGATATCATAAAGCAACAGCAACATCTACGGTCTACTCAGGCAATTAACAAGTAAAATAATCAAGCAACTTATAAAGAGAAATACCATAATTTTGATATGAATCTTCTATTATTTAAATAATGGGATCACTGCAGGTCTTCTCTAGATCAACTAAAGATTACACAAATATATATTATCAAGAATAAATCTTGACTTACACAATAAAATAATCATTACAGATAAAGTGAATTTCAACAAGAAACATATATAGAGGCTATATCTCGCCAAATGTGTAGATGCTTAAAATAATTATTGAATTTTTTTTAAAGATCAAAACAATTCAACTTGTAGCTCTCAATGTCAGAAACAACATAATAAATTTATCATAATCAGAATACGATCAATCATCCAAACATCTGATAAAGTAGCATCTTTTTTTCTTTATTTTTTTTTCTTGTATTGCTATCTCTTTTTCCACACCTCACAAAAGGCTTCCATGTACTGCCCAAAAGCTATTAGTTTTATGCACCACACAAAAGCTCTTGGTCTCTATTTATTGCACGCAACTAGTTAATCCATATGAGTCTTATTTTGACTCTTCTTCTCTCTTTTTTTCTTTTTATTTAAAAAAAGTATAGTCCCACATGAGGAGGGACCACCCAATAGGTTTCATGGATTATGATAGCAATTGTACTTACATTTTGAGTGAAAATACATCTATAATTATGTTATAATTTTTGAAGTCATCTCTAATGAATGTTTTATAATCAACTTTATAATCAATAATATCATCTTTCTAATCAACTTTAAAATATACTTAATGTGTAATATAATGATTTGACATCTTTTTATACATAATTGGATAATGTGTGATTGATGATCAGATGTTGATCTTGGCGGAATCATATCGTGTAATAATTTATACCAAGAGATTTTATACCCTATTAACAAGGCCTTTATCTGTAATCATACCATGAGATGATTTAATTTAGATGACCATTTCATCAAGAGTTTTTGGTATAATTAGCAAATACAAAGAGCATCACGAATTGTGGAACTCTATTGCATTGGCATCACCACATAAGTTTTAAGAAGAAATAATCATGGATTCAAAGATGAAGCTGTAGAAGGTATCACAACTATGAAACTAAGCTTTGAAATTAGACTGAAGAGAGTATCATAGCTATGAAACTAAGCTTTAAAATATGGATTGAAAAAATTGAAGAGCTATGAAGCTAAGTTTTGAAATTATTATTTCATCTTTCAATTTGGAGCTATGAGACATTCAAGCTGAGCTTAATTTCAAAGTTCTAAAACTTTGAGACTAACTTCAGTTCCAGAGTTTTGAAACATTAAGATTGAATTTAGTTTCAGAGATTTAAATATTGATAGCTTTAAAACTTAGACTAAGAATAGTAAAAAATTTAATTGAAATTTTGAATCAGAGCTTAATTTCAGCTAAAGCTTTAAGATTAAGCTCAGTTTCAGAGTTCACTTGTATATTATCAATTTCATGCTCCTATAGTCACCTATATATCATTCAAGTTCTAAAGTATTTTATAACACAAGCTAAACTTACAAAACATTCTTTCATTCAACTGATAAAATAATGTACAACCAATTATATATCACTTAACAAATAATATCAGTGCCTTATAATGTAAAGATTGAATAACAAAGTACAGTCTTTGGTATTTTAAAATTATAAAATAATAAAATTATATCACATAGGATATTGATCCATAGACAAAATATAAGGACTTAAGAGTCATAGACAAAATACTGTCCATGTAGGACATCATCTACGGATAGCATATCGATCAGTTTGAAATTTTAAATTTGGTCCCCCAAGACTATCCAATACATTGAACCTAAAGTTGCTCCTCCTAGCATTGCTTCCTTTAGTGCTCAGCTGAGAAAACTAGCCTGATTAGATTCATTAATGATCATATTTTTCGAGCATTTAAATGTGCTCTTAGTGATCACATTATAACATGGCTTTTACCTTTCCCATTCATATGTCTAATCTTATCTGAGCCTTGTAAGAATATGCAGATAAGTTATTATATTTAGATGATAGAGAAGAATAAATTAATATAAATTATATCATATAAAATCTTTTTCTAATATTAGATGATATGTAGAGCTCATAACCTTCTGGCAAGCTTTCATGCTTTAGCCGATTTTTAGTTTCCCTGGACCCTTGCTCATATTATTGCTGCTCATCATCCAGATTTTAAATCTTGTGGGATTGAAATGTCCCGATTTTTTCATGGAATGAGATGCCCTATTCTCCCATCCCATCCTGACAATAGTCTTGGTCATGCATCCTAATAATATCTTTATCTCTCTTCCCTTCTTTATATATATATATATTTTTTTCTTCTACATTCTTTTCTTTCCTTTCATTTTCCTTTCTTTTCTTTTTCTTCTTCCTTCTTTTATTTTTCTTCTTTCTTTTATTTTTATTTTTTATCTTTCCTTCCTTTTCTTCTCTTCTTCTTCTTCTTCTCTTCCTGCATGGATAGGTTTCGGAGCCCTAAACCTATCCTGATCTTGTTTCTCATAGAAATAGGAAGAAACGGTTTGAATACCCCTTGTCCCACTGAGACATAAAATTTTGACCTATAGTCCTCCTTATAGGTAGCTTTGCTCGACTTCTTGTGGTAGTTACAAACTAGCATAAAAGAAGAACAACTTATTATTGATTAACAAGTAAAACTTGCAATCTAGCACTAAGTTAAATAATGAGTTAGATTAAACTAGAACAACCCAATTTTTCTTGGCCTGTCTATAGGTCTCTTTGTTATTAGTTTATGAGTTGGAACACTTCATGATGTCTTACTTCTCTAAGGGCATCTTTGCTTGTTGTAACATCTCTCAAAGCATATATATAGGTCGTATGAATAAGATAAGACTGCCTCTACACTAGTTTTAGGCTTAACAGCATCATTCTTATTTTATATTGAAGAAATGGTATGAATGCATGATATACCTGTTAGATTCTATGTATTGCAAGCACAACTCCTATTTACTAAATTTACTTCATAAGATTGCCTCTTGTATACATGTCACAATCCAAAATCTCATTCAAAAAGACTAATCAGAAAGTGCTATTTGGGTTTCTTGACCCTGTACAAGTATCCAAGATCTTTCTAGTGAATAATCGATGTGGAACTAAATACACGTTTGCATGTGTCCTCACAATATGACTGCATACTTTCTTTCTCTATCATAGATTGTCTCATACCACGTACTTTCAACTTTATTCTGCCTTATTTTTTGAATCCTAGAACATATTCTTCTATTCCATTTGTTAATGTCCTCCCTTTTCTTTGCCACCATTATTGCCCTCTTTGTACCTTCAAGTATCTCAATGGCTGGCTTCTCTCTTGCCTTTATTACGTATGAGTTTAATATTTTTACTGTATTATTGTCAACCACATTATAATGTGGAAATGGACTACTAAAAGTCTTCACAAACATTCTTAGGTTACCCTCTGTAAAGTCTCCCCATGTCTTATTTAATAGTCCTTTTATTTCATCTAATAAATTAAGAAAGTCTTCTTTTGTTATACACTTTAATGACCTAAAGAAGGTGGATTTTAAAACTCCACATTTATACTTTTTCTCCAATTTCTATAAATATGCCTTATATAATGTTTATGCTTGGCATATGGTACCAAACCAGCAATTGCTCGAATCAAATGCTGCACAAAATATGAAATAAAATTAAAGTTTGAAAATAACAAAGTTGAAGTTTGAAAATAATGTAATTTTACCTTTGTTGGTCATCGACAAATATCCATCTTAATTAGAGCCAATGCAATTGGAACATTTGATTGTTGACGTCTCTGCTAATGGCATCTAATGAGTCATCTTTACAAAATTATTTTAGAAATATCTATTAAGCCAAAAATAGGGCTGCAAACTATTAAGAATCCTTTTCTAAGTGCTTCAAACCCTATGTATAACTGTTGAAAGTAGACTTCATCATCAGTCTTATCAACCTTCAAAATCACTATGGTGCCCTTATTGTTCCTTATAAGCTCCTTACAATAATCATATAATCTTGTATAATGCTTGTGATGGGACCCTCTAATCCTTGGCCATAGTTATATGGACTTTATATTTTTTTCTAATATCATGTTTCACGTTCCTTGGCTTATATGCAGGACATAATCTCAATTTTTTTGAAAACTCTATTATAATCCATGTGGCAGTTATTTATTTATTTTTATAGATTCTTACATATTTATGATCTTCTATATAAGTCTTAATTTAAAATTTCTCTATAGTGTCTTCAAATGAACACCATAAACTAATAAATAGTCATTGAATATACAGTTAACCTCTACTCTATTGGCCTTATTCTTGCTAAACCTCCTATCATATCTTTGAGCAATACTTGTACTTAAGCATAGTATCTTTAAACTCTTTAATTGTACTGAAAGCCATTTCTTTACAAATTTCACATCCTAAATGTTAATTTTAATGTTGAAATATGCCCACTTCTTCCTTCTCCTAAACTCACCAGTCCTTTTTTTTAAAGCTTGATGCAAAGGTCTCAAACTCTAAATAGTTAGGGTACTCAAGATAGTATCCAGTGTCTTCTTCTACTTCATCCAAAACAGCATCTTGATAGTCTGGTCTAGTACTAGGGCTGAAAATGGATTGGGTCGGACCGGGCCACACCCCTGGTCCCTATCCGAGTCTGGTCTGAAATTTTTTTAGGCTTTGGCTCAGGCTTTGGCCCAAAATTCTTTAAAAAACTCAGGTTTGAGCCTAAGCCCCAGGCTTGGCCTGAACCCGATTAGGCTAGCCCAATCCCTCTCTAAAAAAGAAAAAAGTCTAACAAAAAAAAAAAAAAAGAAGGAGGCTAAGCCCTAATTGTTGGATTTGTGTCCTAAAAGTCAATTGTTGGCTGACACATTATATAATTCTTGGGCCTATACTTGTATTTATAATTTTTATTATCAATAAAAAGTTTTTCTTTTCAATCATGTTTATGTGTCTATGATTTGTTCTAGAAATTAATAAAGATGATTTTGTATATTCTTAAAGAGTTAAAATTTGAGACATACATTAATTAGTGATTAATTTCTAAATGCTCCCGATCAAAGGATCGTCACAGAGGACAGTGATCGATTCATTTGATATCAGTGCACAGTTCATCTCTCTTATGGGCAGATGAGTCTTAGATCTGCAGTATAGAGACACTGGAATGAAGGTGCAGGTGGTTATTAGAGAACAATTTACACTGAGCGTGACCAACACGAGAACCATATGGATATCTACTCACTTGTCAGTGGTCTTCTCGATGCTGCAGTGGTGTGAGTGATCTTTGACCTGCGATGTCATTGGCTATTCACAGTGAGGCTACTGGATTTGACTACACATTCTCTTGGCCCTTAGCCATTTGGGTCCTTGCTGTGTATGTTGGTTTCAGTAGGTTCAGATTCGCTGTTTGGAGTAGGATGCACCTAGATGGGATCTATCGACCTTGGTAGAAAAGGAGAAGTCCTATGTAAATTGTAAGACTGAGTTCAGAAATTTTGACCAAAGCAAGTGTAAACACTGAAAAGAATTTTCACGAAATTCACAAATGAACTCGAGTCGAGTTAATCTAACATATGACCGATGATGGGTCTAACGAGCTCTCCATGACCTTCATCAAGTCGGAACTCACGATAGAAGGACTGAATCATATGATAACTGCCCCTAGAGATTAGTACTTTCATCTTAATGGATTGCCACTATATACTGCTAGGTATCACTAGCAGATTGTGAGACTCATCGGGCGTCATCTTGATGATCGATGGTCCTCGAAGGATAAAATTGAAAATATTCCAATCCATCGAAAGAAATTTCGATGATATTGTGATAGAGATCATAATATATCTCACTACCAGATAGAATGGAACCTATGGGGTCACACATTAAGAGATTTAATCTCGAATTTATCAATTAGACTTATGAAGTTTTAATTAGGTTAGGATTTATTGAAATCCTATTAGATTTATGAGAACCATACTAGCACACGGTTAAACCTAATTCTTCTCGAAATTTTGATTTAATCAAGTCCATAGCCTTGAACCTAACCTAAATTCATTTAGATTTAATTGGGCTCTTAATTGTGAGCCCAAGAAAATTTGATTAAGTCAATTAGTTGGCATAATTATTTTAATATTATCTCTTCTTTATCTCCTAATTATCTCTAAGTATGCATGTGAAATAGATGGAAGAATATGTAGCGCATGTTTTTTTTTGAAAGTTATTGGATGCCATATCCTAAAGGGGCCACCCCCTCTTATATGTCATGGCATGGAGGAGAGAGAGTGGCGTCCACACCCCTTCTCTTTTGACTAGAGATCCCTTTGTGGGGCGCCAAGAGTTGGCGCCCCAACCACCTGATATGTATTCCATGGATGCCTGTTGTACATACTTAAAAGGGCTGATTCACTATCATTTATATCTGATTTTATTTAGCATAAATTAGATTTAAAAGGTAGAAGATTCTTATGAGATAAGAATCTATCTTTTAAGTTGATTAGATTCCTAATATGTGTCAGGACAATGTCTATATATAAAAGGTGGTCTCTAGGATTTCATAGAATAAATTTTGATCAACAAAATTCTCCTTCTTTCCATCTTCACGCTCCCTTTCATCATTTCTTCTTTTCACACTCAAAAGTTGGGTGCTCTCTGTTCTACACACCTAGAAGAGGTTCTGGTGACTTAGAGATCAAGGATCGAGGAGAAGAAGAAGAAGGCTGCAGATCAAGGAGTTGATCTCACTGTTAAGATCAAAGAAATTGATCAAAGTCTTCAAGACCAAGGTTCTTCTTGAGAAGAAGAATATCATACGAGAAGAAAAATTTAAGATCGATCCCGGTGGATACCCATAGAGATTGGACACGTGTGCGGCTCAACCTTCTAGGAATCCGAGATCATTAATAGCGGTGAATTTCTACCCACGCAAGGATAATGAGATCTGATCTCATTAATTTTTTTTTAAATTTAGATTGATAATATATGCTTTTTCTGGACTTGGATAGGTTTAGATCTGGTATCTAGCATGTGAGGTTAAAGGGTTTAACCTATTTTATTTTCGACTGTCTATTTTAAATTTGAAATCTACACATGCTGCCTACCTAATTTCTAATAGAGGTATCAGAGTCACAGATTTTGAAAACACATATGATCTAATTTTAGATTAGATCTGAAGGTTTTAATAATTTAAATCAATTTTGTGCTGATATAAGGTTATCCTGATATAGAGTTTATCCCCTATATTGCAAAGGTTGTCCTAACACAAGATTGATCGATTTTGAAAATTATTTTAAAATAATTAAATTAAATCTTTTAGATCTGAAAATTAACATATATGATATGTTAATTTATGTTTAGATCTAAAATTAGAATGATTAAAAGCTCACATCAAACTGATATAAGGTTATCCTGATATAGGATTTACCATCTATATTGTAAAGGTTGTCCTAGTTTGATGTAAATCAGTTTTTGAAAAGATATTTGTGAAATATTTTGATCATTATTTTAGATCTAATTTTATATATATTTGATATATATAAATTTAGTTTTAGATCTGAAATTAATGTATATGTGATGCATATTTGATTTAGATCTGAAACTACATATATTCGATATATGAAACTAGGTTTAGATCTGAAACAGTTTCAAGATCATAAGCCATTAATTGTATGTAATAAATATAATCTAAAAATTATTTTAGATCTGAAATTATATCATTGTATGTGGGTATGGATTGAACAAATTAGGTCTAAGTGAACACACTACAATTAGGATCTAATTGATTAGATCATGCTAGAACCCATCTTCGATTTTGAGCAATTGATTGAACCTAATCGATGGATGATTAGGATTACATCAAAGGGGCTTAAAGTCGACTTTAGTTATAGTTGGTCGCATCGATTCACATTTTGATGTGAGTTGATTGACTTCAAACCGAATTTGGCTTAGTGGTTCGGGCCCATCTCAATAGGTTAATCTAATCGATTCTTATCGACCAATTTGATGTCTAAGATAAGTATTTAGATGATGATTTTTAATTGATTCCATTGTATGACCTGATCAATTTTGATTGGTGTCTAAAGAAAGCAACAGGAGGACCCTCATGCATCTTAACTTATCTGGCCATCTTGGGAGATTCAGTTTCATGTTAGGTTACTTGTTGACTCGAGTTCACCCATGCCAACTAGGATAGTTAGACATATTGATGTGCTGACCTGATTTAATCAGTCAAATATAAGATCTGCTGATTTAGAGAGACCTAAATCTAAATCTCCTCATTAAATATTAGGTCTAGAGGTCTTCCATTGTTGTAGAGATGCGGGTATCTTTTTGGCATTGATCGTTCTCGACTGGTTACAGTGATTCGGTTGCATCGAAAAGGTACAACCACTCTATTGACATTTAATATCCTGGGGTAGAGATGGGTTAGGCCCAATAACTATTAGGTGAGGATATCAATGACAACTTTGCGTTCGCTGGAGAACGATGGGTTTGACTTAACTAAGGAATGTGCCAATAACTGTTAGGTGAGGCCACAAGACTTAGAGACCAAGCTCACTGCATCTTGCTTAGTGAAGCAATGGACAAAGTATTGTCCGCTCATCAGTCTGTACTCATCAATAACTGTTAGGTGAGGTGTGTATAGATTAATGGGACTGCAATATTCATTTAAAATCGATCGCGTATAGATTTTCATTTTTCCATCCGAGGAGTGTGGGCGATTCGAGAAAATAGTGAGAGCCTTTGTTTATTTTAAAATTTTAGAATAAATATTTTATAAGTATAAAATCTAACTAGAAACTGTTCTCTCTACAGATAACCATGTTGAGTTCAAATTCCTTAGCCCGAATCCTTGATATAAATAGGTTGACCAGCACCAATTACAAAGACTGACTCCAAAATTTGAGAATTATTCTCAATTCTGAAAAACTCACCTATGTCCTCGATCAGGAGTGCCTGCGTTACCTGCTCGCCCATCTGCTGATCAACGAGCTGCACTTGAGAAGTAGATGGACGAAGATAACAAGGTAAAGTGCTATATCTTAACGTCCATGTCCAATGATTTTCAGTAGCAACATGAAGATATGAGGATTGTCAGAGAAATGCTGGTTCACCTGCAAAAGTTGTATGGTGAACAAAGTCATACAGCTCGCTTTGAGATCTCTTGAAGACTTTTCAAAGCGAAGATGTGTGATGGACAGACCGTCAATGATCATTGTTTGACAATGATCAAGGACATAGACGAGCTTCAGAAGCTCGGGATGAATATGGACAAAAAATTGCAGGTGGATCTGATCCTCCAGTCTCTTCCTAATTTATATGGACAGTTCATTATGAACTACCATATGAATAAGATTGATACTACTTTGCTAGAGTTATTGAATATGCTGGTGACTGCAGAGGGCACCTTGAAAATTTAAGGAGCACAGTTCTAGCTGTGGAGCGGGCTTCCTCCAAAAGAAATCTTCTTTCAAGAAGAAGAAAAAGCCCGCAAAGAAGTAAAAGAACGAGGCCAAGCCAAGAACAAGTTCGAAGAAGGTTGACGACAAAGAAAAATATTTTCATTGTAATATCGAAGGCTACTGGAGAAGGAACTGTTTGACCTATCTGGCGACTGTCAAAAGTAGGAAGAAGGATGGGCCTTCTGAAGGTACGTCTGAGTTGCTCGTTATTGAAACTAATCTAACAATTTTTTTTCTTCTAGTTGGGTTCTTGATTCTGGTTCAAGTGCTCATTTGTGCACTTCCATGCAGAGTTTTGAAGAAGTTAGGGGGTTGAGGGAAGGCGAGATCACTCTCTGAGTCAGCAATGGAGCAAGGGTTGCTGCCGTGACCATTGGAATCTACCCTCTGCGACTACGGTTAGGATTTAATTATTTTTAAAAGACTATTTTTATGTACCTATAGCCAGTAGAAATTTGATTTCTATCTCTGTGCTGGCACAGGATAATTATATTTTTATTCAATAAAGACATGTATTCTATTTATTTGAAATAAACTTGTGGCACGTGCTTTCTTGATTGACGGTTTTTACCACTTGCATATGGATGCAAGTGTAAACATTAACGAGTAAATAGTGAATGCCATAGGGTCTAAGAGATCTAGAGATAGGATCAGCCAAAAGTATTTGTGACACCTTAGGCTAGGCCATATTGGAGAAGACAGGCTCATCAAACTGGAGAAAGATGATCTTTTTAGACCATTGACTTTCGAGTCTTATCCAGTCTGTGAATCGTGTCTTCAAGAAAAAATGATCAAGCTGCCTTTATGGGACAAGAGGAAAGGGCCACTAAGATATTAGCTCTGGTACACACTGACGTGTGTAGTCCATTTAATGTATAAGCCAAGAGTGGCTATATCTACTTCATAACCTTTACTGATGATTATTCACAGTACAGATTTGTGTATCTGATGCACCAAAAATCTGAAGCCTTTGAAAAGTTCATAAAATTCAGACATGAAGTAGAAAAACAGACCGAGAAATCCATAAAGGTTCTTCGATCAGATCGAGGAGGAGAATATCTTAGTAAAAATTTCAGATCTATCTCAAGAACAATGGCATAGTCTCATAGTAAACAGCTCCACGGGTGCCTCAACTCAACGGGGTATCCAAAAGGAGGAATCGGACTCTATTAGATATGGTCCGATCTATGATGAGCTTCACAGACCTTTCTGACTTTCTCTAGGGATATGTTTTGCTTTCTGTGATTCATCTCTTGAATCGGGTTCTCTCTAAATCCGTTTCTACCACACCATATGAATTATGGCATGATAAGAAGCCAACTTTTGGGTATCTCAAGATTTGAAGATGTCTGGCCCTTGTCAAGCGACAGCAGGCGGATAAGTTAGATGCTAGGTCCTTTAGGACTCATTTTATAGGATATCCTAAGAAACTATGGGATACTATTTCTATCTTCCTAAGGAGCACAATGTGATTATGAGCCGCCATACCATCTTCTTGAAAAAAGAGTTTATCCAAGATAGAGGCAGTGGGAGGAAGATTGAGCTCAAAGAGAAAGTCTCTGAAGAGCATCAAGTCCAAGGATCTGAACCCAATAATGAGCTAGTAAATGTGATACCTCCTCCATCTCGTAAATTAAGTAGGATCTTCCATCCTTCTGAAAGATTCTTAGGTATTCTTACAGAGGATTTAGATGAAGCGTTCCTTGTGAGAGATAGGGATATTAGAAATGATCCCAAAACCTACGATGAGGTAATGTTAGATGTAGACTCCGAGAAATGGATGGATGCGATGAAGTCAGAAATTGACTCCATACATTCTAACCAAGTTTGGTCCTTAGTAGATTCACTTGAAAGTATTATACCTATTGGGTGTAAATAGATTTACAAAAAAAGATTGGGTCAGATGGTAAGGTAGAGACCTATAAGGTAAGGCTATTCGCGTTATAGTCAACGTGAAGGCATCGACTATCATGAAACTTTTTTGTCCGTAGCCATGCTGAAATTCATTCGTACTCTGCTTGCCATAATAACTTTTCATGATTATAAAATCTGACAGATAGATGTGAAGACTACCTTCCTAAATGGATATCTTGAGAAAGATATCTATATGGAGCAACCTCTGCATTTTACATCCAGCGATAGTGATCACAAGGTCTGCAAGCTGCAAAGGTCCATATATGGACTCAAGCAAGCATCTCAGAGTTAGAACACTCGTTTCAATGATATGATCAGAATGTTTGATTTTATTAAAAATGAAGAGGAACCGTACGTGTATAAAAAGATCAATGGGAGCGCTGTCACATTCTTCGTATTGTACGTGAATGACATCCTGCTGATTGGGAATGATATTTTCATACGGACGTCGGTCAAAGTATGGTGTCGAAAGAGTTCACCATGAAAGACCTACAAGAAGCTTCCTACATTCTTGGTATTAAGGTCTATAGAGATAGATCTAAGAGAATGATAGGACTCTTACAGTATATGTATATAGAAGAGGTGCTGAAGAGGTTCAGCATGAAAAACTCTAAGAGGGATCTTTTGCCCCTTAGATATGGCATTCATCTCTCCAAGAAGATGTGCCCTAACACACCTGAGAAAATTCAGTGCATGAGCAAGATCCTTTATGCTTCGGTAATAGGAAGTCTTATGTACGTCATGTTATGTACACGTCCTGATGTAACACTTGCCGTAAGTGTCACGAGTAAATATCATGCGAATCCAAGTGAAGAACATCGGATTGCTGTTAAAAATATCTTTAAGTACTTAAGAAGGACTAAAGATTTGATGTTGGTCTTTGATGGAGGATCGGAGCTGAAAATTGAGGGATACACCGATTCAGACTTTATGATTGATGTTGATGATAGAAAGTCTACATCAGGATGTATCTTCTTGTGTAATGGTGGTGTGGTTAGCTAGGAGAGTTTCAAGCAGCCGATCATTGCAGATTCGACCATGAAAGTCGAGTACATCGCCGCCTCTGAAGCTACTAAGGAAGTCTTTTGATTCAAGAAGTTCATTACGGAGCTGGATGTGATTCCATCAGATGTCATTGCATTGCACTGTGACAACAACGGCACCATAGCTCTCACTAAGAAGCTCAAGTCTCATCAGAAGTTCAAGCACATAGAGAGACGGTTTCACATCATATGCGAATACCTTGAGAAGAAGTTCGTTGAGATATAGAGAGTCGACTTCACGCTAGAATGTGGCCGGACCC
>KE504888.1:257891-270085 GCA_000441515.1 Elaeis oleifera | reverse complement strand
AAAATTTAAGACATACATTAATTAGTAGTTTATTCTAAATGCTTTCGATTAAAAGATCGTCACGGAGGATAGTGATCGATCCATTTGAGATCGGTGCACGGTTCACCTTCCTTATGGGCAGATGAGTCTTAGGTCTGCAGTGTAGAGACACTGGGATGAAGGTGCAGGTGGTTGTTAGAGAACAACTTGCATTGAGTATGACCAACACAAGAACCATATGGATGTCTACTCACTCGTCAGTGGTCTTCTCGATACTGCAGTGGTGTGAGTGGTCCTTTGACCTGCAGTGTCATTGGCTATTCGCAGCGAGGCTATTGGGTTTGATTGCACGTTTTCTTGATCCCTAGCCATTTGGGTCCATGCTATATATGTTGGCTTTAGTTGGTTCAGGTTCGCTGTTTGGTGTAGGATGCACCTAGATGGGATCTATCGATCTTGGTAGAAAAGAAAATTCTATACAATTTGTGAGATTGAGTTCAGAAAGTCTTTGACCAAATAAGTGTGAATACTGAAAATTTTTTTATGAGATTCACAAATAAACTCGAGTCAAGCCAATCTAGTATATGACTGACGATGGGGTCTGATGAGCTCTCCATGATCTCCGTCAAGTCGAAACTCATGATAGAAGACTGAACATACGATAGCTACACCTAGGAGTTTGTACTTTCATCCTACTGGGTTGTCACTATATACTGCTAGGTGTCACTGGTGGATTGTGAGACTCATCGGGTATCATCTTGATGATCGATGGTCCTCGAAGGGTAGAATTGAAAATATTTCAATGTCCACGAAAAAATTTCGATGATATTGTGATAGAGATCATAATATATCTCACTATCAGATAGAATGGAACCTATGGGGTCACACATTAAGAGATTTAATCTCGAATTTACCAATTGAGCTTATGAAATTCCAATTGGGTTAGGGTTTATTGAAATCCTATTAGGTTTATGAGAACCATGCTAGCACACGGTTAAACCTA
Source organism: Elaeis oleifera (assembly GCA_000441515.1). Lineage (NCBI taxonomy): Eukaryota > Viridiplantae > Streptophyta > Magnoliopsida > Arecales > Arecaceae > Elaeis > Elaeis oleifera. Next base: position 269,103 of record KE504888.1, on the reverse strand, counting down.
ATTCTTCTCGAAATTTTGATTTGATTAAGTCCATAGCCTTGAACCTAATCTAAATTTATTTGGGTTTAATTGGACTTTTAATTGTGAGCTCAAAAAAATTTGATTAAGTCAATTAGTTGGCATAATTATCCTAACATTATCTCTTCTTTATCTCCTAAGTATCTCTAAGTATGCATGTGGAATAGATGAAAGAATATGTGGCACATCTTTTCTTTTAAAAATTATTGGGCGCCATATCCTAAAGGGGCCCACCCCTCTTATGTGTCATGACCTGGAGGAGAGAGAGTGGAGTCCATGCCCTATCTCTTTTGGCTAGAGATCCCTTTGTGGGGCACCAAGAGTTGGTGCCCCAACCACCTGACATGTATTCTATGGATGCTTGTTGTACATACTTAAAAGGGCTGATTAACTATCATTTATATCTGATTTTATTGACATAAATCAGATTTAAAAAGTAGAGGATTCTTATGAGATAAGAATCCATCTTTTAAATTAATTGGGTTCCTAATATGTGTCAGAGCAGTGTCTATATATAAAGGATGGTCTCTAGGATTTCATAGAATAAATTTTGATCAACAAAATTCTCCCTCTCTCCATCTCCACGCCTTCTCTCATCATTTCTTCCTTTCACGTCCAAAATTTGGGTGCTCTCTCTTCCACATGCCTAGAAGAAGTTTGATGACTTAGAGATCAAAGATCGAGGAGAAGAAGAAGAAGGTTGTAGATCAAGGAGTTGATCTCACAGTTAAGATCAAAGGAGTTGATCAAAGTCTCCAAGGTCAAGGTCCTTCTTGAGAAGAAGAATCTCATATGAGAAGAAAAAGTTCGAGATCGATCCCGGTGGATACCCGTAGAGGTCGGATACGTATGCGGCTCAACTTTCTACGAATCCGAGATTATCAATAGCGGTGAATTTCTACCCACGCAAAGGTAATGAGATCTCATCTCATTAATTTTTTTTTAAATTTAGATTGATAATATGTGCTTTCCCTGGATTTGGGTAAGTTTAGATCTGGTATCTAGCATGTGGGTTAAAAGTTTACTCCGTTTTATTTTTTGCTTTCTATTTTTAAAATTTTGAAATCTACACATGCTGCCTATCCATTTTCTAACACTAACCTCTGGCTCTTCTATCTCCCTCTGTTCGTGCACTTGTTTCATTGGAACCCATGTGCTTCAGCACCACTTGAGTGGCCATCTCCCTCTCAAACCTCCAAACATAGTTGAGGCTGACGAGCAACTCGATAATGGCGGCCTCCACCTTCTCTCAGTTGGTGAAGAAGAGCGTTTGAAGGAGGAGCACGCTGTTCTGGAGACCACCATAGTAGCGCTCCGTCTCCCCTCAAAGCTCTGCTCCCCCTGCCACCGCACGGTGTCATGCAGCACCAACCCCAGCCACTCATCGATCCTCGTCCACTGGCGAGCAATGCGAGATGCCACCTAGCCACGAGGTTCTTGGGTCATAGAGCGCCAAGATCTTGCTTTTCTTTAGAAGGGAAAGCACCCACCCGATGATGGATGACAGGGAGTGGGCAACGTCGGTGGCCTTACGGTTGCTCAAGACCTCGAAGTGGGGATGCTAAAGCTAAAGACATCATCTTGGGGCAGAGATTCTTCAAGGTGACATAGTTGGGGTTGAGGTAGCTGAGGGTCCCTGCTACCGAGGAGGGGGGATGGGCGCAGGGCTCCAACTTGCAGTAGATGAAGGGGATGCAGATGGAAGATGGGCTAGGGGCTAGGACTCTTCGAGTTGGAGTTGGAGTAGATGAAGTCACGAATACCCAAAGAACGTCAGGAACGCAGAACAGTAGGATTAGGGCTTAATTGCTTAGGGCTAATTGATTAACCAATTCGCTAACACTAACTAATTAATTGATTAGGTTTGGGCTAACTCAGGTCAAGTATTTGGACTAAACCAATTTGAGTATGGAATTGGGCTTGGACTAGATATTCGGGCTACTAATCGGGCTAAATTCGGGTCGGACCCAAACTGAGCCAAAGGTATGCTCGAGTCGGGCTCAAAAATAAACTGGCCTTATATTGAGGCCCAAGCATGGCTTAAATTGTTTCGAACCGAATCCGAAGTCCTATCTGAAGTTGGCCCGGCTCGATGGGCCTCTGGTCGGCTCGAACGAGTTCCAATCCTATCTAGTACTAACACTCATAAGTGTTGGTTGCTCTAAACCTCATGAACCATGTCATTGTTCTTATTCTTGCTTTGTTCACTACTCTCCTTGCATCTCTCATCTCTTCATCTTTAGTTAGTAGTTCAATATCTATAAATAAGTTATCCCCACTCTGTCTGTTCACTATTATCACCTAGGCTATAGTAATCATCCAAAGAAGCTTCAATCCTTCGAGCCCTACATGTCTTTCCTATTACTTTTTTTTTCTTTGCTTTGAGCCCTAGTCCTAGGTCTCTCTACTACTTCTTTCTTTGCTTTGAACCCTAATCCTAGATCTCTTTGCCACTTGCTTCTTTCCTTTGCTTTAATCCTTTTTCAGTCTCTTTCTTTATCATGCATTTCCCACTATTTTTTCCAACTTGAATTATTTGTCCATTCTCTTTGATTGCTTCACTGGCTAGTACCTTGGCTGCTTTAGTAACTAGTATATTGGCTGTTTCAATGACTAGAATATTAATATCTTCATCAACCACCTCTTCGTGGCCCATATTAATATTAAAAATACTCCACTGTATCTAATGCTAGTTCCATATTAAACTGACCACCTTAAAAGAATATTTTATTGCTATAATATTATTTAGATTAGACACTTTACGTACCTATCTTATGACTTTATCTTCGCACAATTGCTCCACCATATCATAATTTAACTTATCGCAAGATATATTTTTTATGTATTGAATGTCATAATGTACCATCACTCTCTCTAAAATAGTCAATGTGTCCATCTTTGTTGACAAATTTGCCACTATGATACACAACTAGAATGAGGTTGTCCATTTCACATATTATATGAAGCAATAATCTCTTCAAATAGTATAATCTGTGCAACAAATTTGGTTACGATCAAACAGAAAGAAATATTTAACCCTCTTGCATAATTAGGTCCAAAAAAAAAAAAAACTTTCAGATCATTTTCCTAAATAACATAGGCTTCAAGGCCCTATAAAAATGACAATAGAGGTTTTAAGACCACGTTCTGTTAAATGTTGAAACCCTATATTGATAATACTCACAATCACTAACAATTATTTTTCAAAGATGGATGAGTGATGCTCGCCGAGTAACGAGGAAAATCTAAAAAATACATGATTAAAATAAGAAACCCAAGGGATACATGAGGGATGTAAATCAATTATTTTATCTTAATGATCGGAATAGAGAAGGAATCGGACCGATCATCACCGTTGACCAAGGGGAGTATAAGGGCTCGCCGGTCTTTAGATTTTGGATGGAAAGGAACGAAATGAATAGAAAAAGAAAATTGTAAAATCCAATTAGGGCAGGAGTGAAAACGGTGGAAAATTCTTCCGACCATATCCGTAGCTTTTCCGTCAAACCGGTTTCTGTGATATTACGTTATAGCATATGATCCCTTTCGTCATGGCAACCGAACAGAAGTAGAAATTGCAAGATTTTGAACGTTTGAGGATCTGATTGTAATTAGGATAAAGTTAAAAATCTAAAAGTGATAGCGTACTTCCAACGCAATGAAAGACGCCTCCCGAGATCAGGCCGTCCACGTGTACCGTTAATCCGATGGCCACCGTATCCGGACTTGAGGCGGCATTAAGGGCCGGCTTTATTGGAACCCAGCTTGCGCTGGCGTCCGGCCACTCTCTCCGTCTCAGAGCCTGTTCCCCCGCTGTCGCCGTCCACCGCTCCTCGCCGCCGTTCCTGCTCGTCCTCCACCCCGTAGGTAACCCTAGCCTCCTCTACTTCAGTGCCGCCGCGGATGCCTGCTCCGTTGTCTCTCCTCTTCTCCACCTCCTCTTCTCTGATCTTGTTGGATCTCTTGATTTCGGCGAGATTTTATGGAATTCTTGTTAGATTCTTTGTTTTTCTCCTTTTTTTTTTCTCTCCTTTCTTTGGTTCAGGAATCATGTCGGACGAGGAGCACCACTTCGAGTCGAAAGCCGACGCCGGGGCGTCGAAGACCTTCCGCAGCAGGCTGGGACGATCCGGAAGAACGGTTACATAGTTATCAAGGGGAGACCGTGCAAGGTTCGTTCTCGATTTCGTCCATCTCTTCCGCCCTTTGCTTTTGAGTCGTCTATCTTTTTCGCGATGTCGTGGATGATTAGATATTCTTTATTGTAATTCTGTGACAGACTGCGGATTGGAGATTTATCACTATTTGATCCGTACTTTAGCTCGAATTTGTCCGATCTTTAGAATATTTAGTAGAATTCATGCATTCGCTGGTCACTTTGTTTCTTGGGATTGATAACTATTGAGCTTTATAATTTGCTTTGGTTCATTTTGGAGCTTTGCATGATCTTCCATTAGAAATTACTCTTTAAGTTAAAAGAAATGATCGAAAACTAGAAAGAAAGCATTCTAGTTAATGAGCTAAAATATGATTACTTTTGGTCTAAGGATTGATGTTAAAAGCAGTGTACCGTCATAACATGTTGTAAAGATATTTGAGATCCATGCAAGGACTCTTGTCTTCATTCGAGCCTTGGACATTTATTGAGGAAGTCACTGCAGAGATTGCCTGGCTGGATCTGGAGGGCAAGGAGGTGTGGTTGTTGGATCTGCTTTATGAGAATGCCTGCTAGTGGATATTCTCAACGGGCATGTGACTGTCTGTCAACTTTATGGATTGAGTGCTGTGCGTCCTGTAGTTTGATGCTTGTGAGCTTATGTACTTGTGTGTATTAATTGATTTTGCGTGGGCTACTTCCAAAATTTATGCATTGCCTGTAGGTTGTTTGAAGGTACTTAATGTTTGGATGTTGTTTTTTAGCGATCCGCAAGCATGTTTCTTTATTCTGAATTTTGCAATGTCATTTCAGTGATTTTTCTGTTACTGTATTCCCAGGTTGTGGAGGTTTCAACCTCAAAGACTGGGAAGCACGGTCATGCAAAATGCCACTTTGTTGGCATCGACATCTTCACTGCAAAAAAGCTTGAGGATATTGTGCCCTCGTCCCACAATTGTGATGTCAGTATATTTGCAGCAACTTGCTGTTAATACCATCTTATCTGAATGCTTGTTTTTCTATGGATTACTGTAATGTGTTTAGTTTGTTTGCAGGTTCCGATGTTACTCGTACTGACTATCAACTGATTGATATATCTGAGGATGGTTTTGTATGTTTCAATTTGTTCTTGGTTATTCGGTATTGGCTGCTTGCTTCATATATGTTATTGACACTTGATTGCATGTGTAGGTGAGTCTTCTGACTGAAAGTGGTAACACCAAGGATGATCTTAGACTTCCAACTGATGAGGCTCTTCTTTCTCAGGTCAGTCATGCATAATCAATTTTAGAAATATGGAAGAATTTATTGTGAAACATGAAAAATCATGAAAGAGTTTATTCAATTTTAGAAATATGGAGTGGGAATTGAGGAAAGCAAGTTTGAGAATATAATGAAGGCATAACTGGTTGCAAATTTCAGCATAAAATAGAAAGGAAATATAAATTCTCCTGTTGTTCAAATTTGGTCTATTGGATGTTTAAATTATGCAACTAAATCTTTGGTACTGGTATTAATGGTAAAATATTTTTATTCCTGTGTTGTGGGTATAAAATCTATGTCTTATTTGATAGGATCACATCTGTGATATGCAATGTCTGAGCTGCCTGCCCTTGCAATTTTTATGGCCCGAATGTACAGAACTTATATCTAAGAATTTTCTATTTAAAGTCAGTTGTTTGAGTGTAAAAAGTTCAAGGATATAAGTAACATGTTTGAGGTACAATTTGCATCTAAATTAAATGCAAATATCTTTGTTTAAAAGTAGAATTATGTGCAACTCATGATTTTGAATGGTCCAAATTTGGCATAATTCGGATTGTTGTTTAAACACCTTGTCACTAGCGGTCTACACCTCCATAATTGTGGGAAGGTTTATGAATATATTTATGAACTCCTTCGTTTTGAATGGAATTCTGTAATCATGTGCAAAGGCAACTTACATTAATCCTCTGATCGTGCCCTCTTTCAAGGATGGTATAAGGCTGCCTAGAGTAGTTGCTTTCCATGATCCGAGTGTTATCTCATTGGTCATACCCTTCTGCTCATAAATGGGAGGTCATGGGTTTGCATCCTCGAGATCTTGTCCCAAGTAATTATGACATGTGGTGGACTCCCCTGGGTATTTATTCATCCGGTGGGGCTCCCTCCTATTCTATAAAAAAAAAAGAAAAAAGAAAACTCTGGTTGCTGTGAGCCTACCCTGTATACAGACCCAAATTAATTTACTTGTTGGTACATGATTGTGGGTTTTGGAATATGTGAATTTTCTCAACTTGCCATGTTATGCGTGAAGCAAGCTGGTTTGTGCCCGATCCCGGTAATTTCTGCTCGGTCTGAATTTTGAGCCATAACCATATAAAGCAGATGGGGCTGATAAACAAGTTAAATAGGATTAGTGAAGTAATTCGCAATATTAAAATGTTATTTGAGTGTTAAGTTTGTAGTTTCTCGTGTACAAAGTGGGTTATGTTCCATGTTCTATTTCTCCAGCTGACTGCAATCCATAAACTCTTATTAACTGGGGTATTGTATCTGCGGACTTTTTGGACAAGCTTCCTTTTCTGCACTAGTCAGGCTTCCATCTATTGTGCTGTTTCTGGGTTGCCTGAACCTCTATGTCAAACGAAAATGAGTAATTTTGTTTATATTTTTACTAATATGTGCCGGTTTCGTTTGAATTTGTTGTCTGATCATGTTTAAAAGTTTTGAGATGAAAATCATCAGATAAAAATATTGGGTTCTGAAATGTTATAGTTTTTTCTGACATCAATTTGCTGTTGAAAAATAGATCAAAGATGGGTTTGCGGAAGGAAAAGATCTGGTCGTGACTGTGATGTCTGCTATGGGTGAGGAACAGATTTGTGCACTGAAGGACATTGGCCCCAAGTAGCATCTTGGTTTTGATCAATATGGAGATTCCTTGTATTTGAAGATATGTGGTCGGCTACTGTTTCCTTGGCTTGATCTCGCTTTTATCACATGAACCATGGGCGATGAGGGGTGATCCTTGCCCAACCAATCTCTAAAACTCCTTCCATATGGTCCCAGTGCTTTAATATCTATGTTTAGGTCTTTCCTTTTCTTTTCTCTTTTCTTTTTTGCCTTTTAGTAGTATATTGCTCGAAATGCTTGTAAAGACAATGTATTTTTTTTTTTTAGCTTTTGTTGCGTATGATGCTGTTTCTCTACCATTTTACGGAATGTATTTTGCAAGATATATCACGTCTTCCCATAAGTTACTCCACAAATTTCAATAGTACCGCAATCTTTTTTTTTATATATAAAAAGACTAACTTTTGCTGCACTATTAGTGAAGGTTGGAAGGGAGGATTTCTTGCTTATGCTTGATGGCTCTCTGAGGTGAGTAACGGGGGAATTAGTTAACATAGTTAACTTGCATTAGTAAGAAACATCCTTTACAAGTTCCCATCGGTCTTGTGGATTTAAGTGAAAGTTAACTGCAAGCTTGAGATTGTGGGAGATGTCATTGTCCTTGAGGTGGTTGTAAGGAAGTTTGGTGGATCTGAAGTGCCATTGTGCTCGGTGGTGATACTGTGGTGGCCGGTGACGGTTCTCTGGTCTTGTGGCGCGAAGTGGTGGTTGACTGCAAGACTTGAGAGGTGATTTATGATAGAAGTTTGGTGGATCGGTTTGTTTCGCACTCATTGTGCCAACTTTGATTCATTATATTGTAAAGGTGGTCATTGAGTAAGTAATTGCTGTTGCTTATTGTAATTTTGGCCGTAATTTCTGTTGCTTAACATGTTTAAGGGGTGTAATGACTTCTAAATTCAGCGCTATTTTTTTGTTCGTTTTGGTTGTTGAGGTGAGTCTGGTAAAGTTCCATCATACAACTCCAAGCCCTTTTGCGATCAAATAAGTAATGTTACATTTTGCATTTTGATATGTATTTGGGTTCTTCAAACTTCTCTCTGGTTTTCTGAGAAAAAATATCAATAGATTGCTCATCCACTGGGTTGCCACGGGTACCTTATGCACTACAATCGAATGATACAAGATACCTTGGGCCGAAGATTGGTTCACATTTGACGATGCTTGGATGAAAGCAGAAAAACAGCGACTACAACTCCATGATACTTGCACGGGAAGTATGAGCGGTGAAATATTTTAATAAAAGGATTATGTTTTTAGTAAATGGAGCACTTTTATACTCTAGTGTAAATAGAATCAAAATGATCAGAAAGATGGATATTACGAAATGTCAAAGATAAATCTGTTATATCATGGTAAACATGTTTGATCTCATGGTAAACATGGTAAACAATCTCCTGTTCCTCCATCAATATCAAACATGTTTACCATGAGATCAATAGTGCATATCCGGACGAAACATGTTTACCATGAGATCAATAGTATATGCTCAGATGGCCTCCTAATGGCGAAGCACATTGAAGGAGTGAATGCACTATCACTTCTTTAGCTACTCTAGTAACCAACTGATCATCGTGGCCGAATTTCTCTCACTCATCAGTTTCTCTCTGCTCCCAACCTATGCCCAGTGAAGGTAAGATCCATCCAAGCCACTTGCAATTTCACTGCCAAAACAGTGCCATCAAAGAGATGGCTCCTATCTGCTGTCACAAATATGGAACTGAGACTGTGAATCACGGATCCCGCACCTCCCCCTCTTACCTTTTAATTGTGGTTGAGGTTATACTTTCAAAGATAAATAATGTATGGAGATTTGTGCACCATGGAGGAGAGTATGCGCTGACATTAGCGAAACTGGTGATAGCTATATTTCTTGACTAGCATCACATAACACTGTCTAAGATTAGGCTGCTAACTTTATTTACACAAATTTGGCAAAAAAGACTTAGATTAGGTTCTGTTGTTGTAGATTCCTAGCTCGGGTCGGCTTGACTGGAGTTGGATGGCGACTGCAGGACAACGATGATTGGATCTATAAAATTAGTCCCTAACTTAAGTTGGCTCTGACGGGATACTCCAATGTTTAAGTCAGAAATCTAGAATAGATAGAAATGAGTGAATGTGTATTGATAGAGAAATGATTGCATACCTTAGAGGTCTCCTATGGATCTCTATTTATAGGCAGAAGCTGAAGAGTTGTGAAGAGTAAGGAGATCAAGCGGTTAGCCTTGTCTTATTAGGCGAGATACGCTTATTGTCTTTACTTTATCTAGCGAGATATATTTGTTATTTTCTTCTTTATCTACTTACGGTAGGTTGTCACACGGATTCTGAGATTTTTTTAGTTGGTGTAAATTAGGTAACAATATCAAATATAATATTTTTTTTCGAAATATCAACTTAAATCAATCATCATCAAGATCAGATTGGACCCAACTTCCTTGTGCGTCGACTTTAATCGAGGAAATAATTTCTATCCATATCATATGTCTCCTATTCTTGAGTCCGAATTAGAATTAGGCCAGATGAAGGGAGTACACCATATATTAGCTTTAAGTAATAGCCGACGCTAATCCTAATTCAGGCATCTGATGTGTGGAGATTGCAGTATCATTTTAAGTAAGCTGCATTCGGATAACCGACTTAACCTTTCTTAGGTCGGATAGTGTAGGCCGAGGTGTTCGGGCACCTCCTTTAGGCGGTCTCTTGAACGTAGTATATTCTTTAGCTTGTCTTATCCTCAAGGTAGCTCTGAGTATCTTTGTGTAATTATTCCTTCGAGGATCTTAGGTTAGGTTGGCATTGCTAGTGTTTTGAGCTTCCAAGAATTCTTTTCGTCATACTATTGTTCATAGCTTAGCATGCCTTAGGGATAACGGGTTACTCTGAGTCGGATCACTCCAGTTAGAGACGATATTTTGTTAGAAAATCGGATAGGCAGCATGTGTAGATTTCAAAATTTTGAAAACCGTAGCGAAAACAACAGGTTAAACCCTTTAACCTCACATGCAAGAGATCAAATCTAATCCTACCTAAGCCCAGGAGGAAACACATATACACAATCTGAAATTTAGAAATAAATATGAGATCAGATCTCATTACCTTGGCATGGATAGATATTCATCGCTTCTGATGATCATGGATTCGTAGATGCTCGAGCCGTACACATATCCGGCCTCTACAGGTATCCCTTGGGATCAATCTCGAACTGATTTCTCCTCGTAGAAGACTCTTCTTCCCTTAAAAAATCTTAGCCTTGAGCACTTTGATCAACACCTTGATCAGGACCGGAGGATCAACTCCTTGATCAATAGCCTTCTTCTTCTTCTCTTCGATCTTTATTTTAAAGACAAAGGAGCACCTCTTAGCGTGTGAAAAGGAGACGCCCAACTCTTGGGCGTGGAAGAGAAGAGAGAGAGGAGAGGAGGCGTGGAGAAGGGAGAGAGAAAGATTTTCATCAAAATCAATTAGCTAGAAATCCTAGAGACATACTCTTATATAGGCACTACCCTGACACATAATAGGAACCCAATCATCTTAAAAAATAGATCCTTATCTCATAAGAATCCTCTATCTTTTTAATCTGATTTATTCAATTAAAATCAGATATAAATGATATATAATCTACCCTTTAAGCAGGTACAAGAGATACCCATCTAATACATGTCAGGTTGTTGGGGCGCCAACTCTTGGCGTTGGCGCCCCACAAAGGGATTTCTAGCCAAATAAGAAAGGGTGTGGTCCCACTTCTCTCTTCTCCATGTCATGCCACATAAGAGGGGGCGGGCCCCTCTAGGATTTGGTGCCCAATTCTTGCCAAAAGAGAAGGAAGGCGCCACCCAATCTTCCATCTATTCCACATGCACACTTAGAGATAATTAGAAGATAAAGAAGAGATAATGTTAGGATAATTATGCCAACTAATTGACTTAATCAAATCCTCTTGAACTCATAATTAAGAGTCCAATTAAATCTAAATAAATTTAGATTAGGTTCAAGACTATGGACTCGATCAAATCAAAATTTCGAGAAGAATTAGGTTAACCGTGTGCTAGTATGGTTCTCATAAACCTAATAGAATTTCAATAAATCCTAACTCAATTGAAACTTCATAAGGCCAATTGATAAATTCAAAATTAAATT
>KE504888.1:239784-257871 GCA_000441515.1 Elaeis oleifera | reverse complement strand
CTCCATCACAATATAATCGAAACTCTTTTCGATGAATTGAAATATTTTTAATTCTATCCTTCGAGGGCCATTGATCATCAAGATGATGCTCGATGAGTCTCACAATCCATCAGTGACATCAGTAGTATATAGTGACAATCTAATAGAATGAAAGTATGAACTCCTAGATACAGTTATTGTATGATTCAGTCCTTCTATCGTGAGTCCCGACTTGACGGAGGTCATGGAGAACTCGTCAGACCCAATCTTCAGTCATATGCTAGATTGGCTCGACTCGAGTTCATTTGTGAATTTCGTGAAAACTCTTTTTCAGTATTCACACTTGCTTTGGTCAAAATTTTTTGAACTCAGTCTCGCAAATCGCATAGGACTTCTCCTTTTGTACTAAGATCGATAGATTCCATCTAGGTGCATCCTACTCCAAACAGCGAACCTGAATTTACTGAAGTCAACATACACAGAAAAGATCCGAATGGCTAGGGACTAAGAAAATGTGCGGTCAAATCCAGTAGGTTCACTGTGAATGACCAATGGCACTGTATGTCAAAGAACCACTCACACTACTGCAGCATCGAGAAGATCACTTACGAGTGAGTAGACATCCATGTGATTCTCGTGTTGGTCACGCTCAGTGCAAGTTGTTCTCTAACAACCACCCTTCACCCCAATGTCTTTACACCGCAGACCCGAGACTCTTCTACCCACAAAGGAGGTGAACCACGCACCGATCTCAAATGAATTGATCACTGTCCTCTGTGACGATCCTTTGATCGAGAGCATTTAGAAATTAATCACTAATTAATGCATGTCTTAAATTTTTAACTCTTTAAGAATATACAAAATCATCTTTATTAATTTTTAGGATAAATCATGGACACAAACATGATTGAAATGAAAAAATCTTTTATTGATAATAAAAAGATTATAAGTACAAGTTTAGATTCTAGAATTACATAATGTATCCGCCAACAATTGACTTCTAGGGCACAAATCCAATAATTTTTAGATTTTGAGGGTTCTTTTATGGAGTTAACTCTCGCTTATCAGATGACTAAGGGTTTCTGCTCAAAGGGGCTTTCTTCGCTTATGGTTGTCCAAGGTCTTTAAGCCGATCAGAGGCTTTCAGGGCTTGAGCCGATCAAAGGCTTTCTGAGCTTCAAGCTGATTTAAGGCCCTTTTGTCTTCAAACCAATCAAAGCCTTTTGGAGCTTCGAGCTGATCTAAGACCTTTAGGTCTTCAAGCTGATGAAAGGCTTTTAGAGCTTCGGGCTGATATAAGGTTTTGGTTCTTCAGGTTGCATTGATTATATTAACGTCCGGGAGGCTTCGAGGGTCCTCTAGAGTTAGCCCTTGCTTCTCAAATGGTTAAGATTTTCTTTGGCTCAGCTCGCCTTAGGGATGAGGGGTCATCTGAGGGTCCTCTAGATTATCCCTTATTTCTTGATCGTCCGATATTTTCAGCCTAAGTGGTTTGGACCTGAGGGCTCTGAGGGTCTTCTAGGATTAGCCCTCACTTGCATGACCAAAGTTTTCTTCGGCTCAAATAGCCTTAGGGGTGAGGGGCCTCTGATGGTCCTTTTAGGTTAGCCCTCACTTCTTGGCCACCCGAGGTCTTCGATCCAAGAGTGCTTGAGGGCTCCAAGGGTCCTGTAGGGTTAGTTTGTGTTTCTCGTACGATCAAGATTTTCATTGGCTCAGCTTGTTTTAAGGACGAGGGGCCTTCGAGGGTCATTTTATGTTAGCCTTCGGCTCTTGGCAATCCGAGATCTTCGATGCAAGATTGCTTGAGGGCTCTGAGGGTCCTCCAGGGTTAGCCGTCGCTTCTCATATGATCAAGATTTTCTTGGCTTAGTTTGTCTTAAGGGTGAGAGGCCTCCGAGGGTCCTTTTAGGTTAACCCATGCTTCTTGACCGTCCGAAGTTTTCGATCTGAGAGTGCTTGAGGGCTCTAGGATCCTCTAGAATTAGCCCTCACTTTTCATACGATTAATGTTTCTTCGTCTTAGCTCTCCATAGGGGTGAGGGGCCTTCAGGGGTCCTTTATGTTAGCCCTCATTCTTGGCAACCCCAGATCTTCAGCTCGAGAGTGCTTGAGGGCTCCGAGGATCTTCTAGGGTTAGCCTTCGCTTCTCACACGATCAAGATTTTCTTCGACTCAGCTCGTTTTAGAGATGAGAGGCCTCTAAGGGTCCTTTTAGGTTAGCTCTCATTTTTTGACTACTCGAGGTCTTTGATCGGAAAGTACTTGAGGGCTTCGAGAGTCCTCTAGGGTTAGCCCTCGCTTCCCACATGACCAGTATTTCTTTGGCTCAGCTCGCCTTAGGAGGAGGGGCCTCCAAGGGTCCTTTTAGGTTAGCCCTCGCTTCTTGACCGTCCAAGGTCTTCGGTCCGATTGACATTTTTAGGACTTTGAGGATTCTCTTATAAGATTGCCTCTCGCTTTTCGGATGATGAAAGATTTCCACTCAGCTCATCTTGGGATGAGCTACATTCTTCGCTCATGCTCGTTCGACATCTTCGATCCGATTGATGCTTTTAGGATTTCAAGAATCCTCACATTGGGTTATCCCTCACTTCTAGGACAACTAAGAGTTTCTACTCTATTCATCTTGGAACGAGCGACATTCTACGCTTATGGTTGTTCAAGGTCTTCAGCCTGATTGATACTTTTAAGGCTTTGAGGGTCCTCTTGTTAGGTTACCCCTCGCTTCTTGGATGACCAATGATTTCTGCTTTACTCATTTTGGGATGAGCGGTATTCTATGCTCATAGTTGTCTGAGGTCTTCAGTCCAATTCAACCTTACGTTCAGATCTTAAAAAAGAGTTTGATTAGTTATCTTGACCTCTCCTGACAGGCTTTTTTCCAGTTGGCCTTCTTAGGTCGGCTTTATTAGGTCGGCCTGCCGAGGTTGGTTTTACTTTGACCTTCTTAGGTCAGCTTTGTCAGGTCAGCCTCCATAGGTTGGCTTTCGATCTTCTCAAATCGGCTTTGTTAGGTTGGCCTCCTTTGGTCGGCTTCCACCTCGACCTTCTTAGATCGGCTTCCTGAGATCAGCTTCCATCTCGACGTTCTTAGATTAGCTTCGTCAAGTCGACTTCATCAGATCGACCTCTTTAGGTCGACTTTAGGCTTGATAGCTCAACTTAGGTCTTGATCTTTATCTCAGTTCGATCTTGAGCTTGATAGCTCGACCTCAGTCTTGATTTTCACCTCGGCTCGATCTTAATCTTAACTCAGTTTTGATCTTGGGCTTGATAGCTCGACCTTGATATTGATCTTTATTTACTCTCGACTTAGTTTCACCTCGACTTCAGTCTTGAGCTGGATAGGTTGGCCTCAATCTTTATCTTTACCTTGGCTCAGTCTTAAGCTGGATAGGTTGGCCTCAATCTTTATCTTTATCTCGGCTCAGTCTTCACCTAGATCTTAGGCTTGGTAACTCGACCTCAGTCTTGGTCTCTATCTTGGTTTGATTTTTACCTCTGCTCAGTCTTCATCTTGGCCTTAAGCTCGGTTACTCGACCTTTACCTTGGTTAGGTTTTTACCTCATCTTGATCTTCACCTCAGCTTTGGGCTTGGGTGCTTATAGACTTATGGACCTGCAAAGAAGAAAGAAAATAGAATGATGAATGTGGGCTTAAGAGCTTTTTACCATGAGAGTTTTAAGTTGTGAGAATCTCTCCTTCTTGAAGCCTGTTCTCTTGGGATCTCTTTGGCCCTACTCAGATAGATGAGGAAGCATAGATCCATCATGATTTGGAGGTAGAAATCAAGCGATTCCCATAATCTCTTTCTTTGTTTGGATTCTAATATGCCGTGATTTCTTTCCTTATTTGGATCTTACCAAGAATTAAATTTTGAATTATAGATGAGGAAGCGTGGATCTCTTATGATTTAGGGGTAGAAATTGAGGGATTTTTATAATTTTCTTCCTTATTTGAATTCTACACGATCTCCTCCCTTGTTTGTATCCTATTAAGAATTTAAATTTGAAATATAGATAAAGAAGTGCGGATCTGTCATGATTCAGAAATCAAAAAATTTTCATAACCTCCTTCTTTATCTGGATGCTGCGATCTTCTTTTTCGTTTGGATCCTACTGAGAATTCAAATTTTGAAATATAGACAAAAAAGCACGGACTGTCATGGTTTGAAAATCAGGGGATTCTCATAATCTCCTACTTTATCTGGATACTGCGATCTCCCTCCTTATTTTGATCTCATCAAGAATTCATATTTTAAAATATAGATGAGGAAGTACGAATTTGTCATGATTCAAAATTGGAGAATTCTCATAACCTCCTTCTTTATCTAGATGCTGCGATCTCCTTTCTTATTTGGATTCCACTAAAATTCAAATTTTGAAATATAGATGAGAAAATATGGATATGTTATAATTCGAAAATCAAGGGATTCTCGTAACCTCCTTTATCTGGATGTTATGATCTTCTTTCTCGTTTGGATCCATATCATATGCTTTCCAATTTTGAGCCCAACTAGGATAGTATGGAGGGCATTGACTGATCTACTTGACTTGCGGTGGTGAAGATGGAGCACTGGTCT
The DNA here is from genome assembly GCA_000441515.1 of Elaeis oleifera. Taxonomy (NCBI): domain Eukaryota; kingdom Viridiplantae; phylum Streptophyta; class Magnoliopsida; order Arecales; family Arecaceae; genus Elaeis; species Elaeis oleifera. The sequence goes on along the minus strand of KE504888.1, from coordinate 253,306 downwards.
TCCTTGAAGGGCTATAGATCTTGATCGATGTTTGACCATTCTGGAGATGCTCGGCTTCATTTAGATCTGGTTGGTGCTTGATCGATCTGGAGATGCTCATGGAAGGTGAAGATGATCATGCCTGATTTATCCAATGCTGTAGAACATTTTGGTCATGTACTTGGTGTTCATGTACCTGGCTCAAGTTCATGGCTTGGTGGGAAAAGGCTAAGGGCCAAACAGTCAAAGTTGGCATCGTTTACCAACTTATGGATCGCCATGGTTGGATCTGATTGATTTGGAGGCGGTCGGATCTGATCGACGTCGATCGATCTGTAGATGGTTGAATCTGGCTGACGTCTAGGCTGATCTGGTCTTTAGGAACTTGGTGGAGCGGTGTGATGAAGTTCTTTGATTGGATGCTCTCTCTTCCTCATAAACGGGCTTGAATCCTTTAGTACCAATCTATTGCTGTAGATTTCTGGCTCAGGTTGGCTTGGCTGGAGTTGGGTAGCGACTGCAGAATGATGATGGCTAGACTTACAAAATAAGTCTCTGATCGAAGTTGGCTCCGACAGAGATCCTTCAATACTCAAACCAGATATTTGGAGTAGATGGGAAGAAGTGAGCATGTATTGCGAGAAAAATGATTGCATACCTTGGGAGTTCCTTGTGGGCCTCTATTTATTTATAGGCAAAGATTGAAGAGCCACGAGGAGGAGGGAGATCAAGTGGTTAGCCTTATCTTATTAGATGAGATATGCTTGTTGTCTCATTCTTTGTCTGACGACATATGTTTATTATTTTCTTCCTTATCTGCTCACTGCAGATTGTCCTGCTGATTTTGAAATTTTTCAGTGGACGTAAATCGGATAATAATATCAAATATAATATTTTCTGAAATATCAATTTGGATTGGTCATCATCAAGATCGGACCGAGCCTCGCTACCCATATCAAATTCCAAATGGAATTATTCTTGGGTTGAATAATGTGTTGAATATCAAATAACTCTTAGTTATTAATGATCTGCAATTCCAATCAAATCAAGTAATTTCAGATCTTGCCGGTCATGTGCTGTAGGACAGCATGCAGGCGAATGCGATTTTTTCTGTTGTTTAGTTGATGGATGTGTCATGTGTTGATCAGTTTCTAGCAACTCATTATAATGTTGTGATGAGGAGAAGTTGCATGACATTAATCTTTCGAAAGATCGCCTAATGAGGTAGTAGCATTTACAGGAGTTTCTATTTGTACAAATATTTGTCTGAAGGTTGAAAATATCCGGTTTCTTGATTAAAAGGAGGACTGCAGCATTCGGAGTACCGCAGATGGTCCTGGTGGTGAGGTGGGAATGGTTGGGTTATTATTGATGGCAACATGAGCAATACATCGGCCAAGATGTAGTCCAAGCTGCAAGCATCAGCATTTGTTCATCATATCAGCAAGGGATTAGACCACTTGGACAAAATCACCTATGGATAACATTCAAGACTGTATAGGTGGTACAATTGAAATATCACATGCAGTAAGGCTAGCAAACTCTTATATATATGAATAGAAAAAACAAGAAGTCAAAAGTGGATGTGGATTTCGCCCATATATTCCCTTTCCAAATTAAATCAAACAAGTTTCAGGATTAATTAATATGATTTGGGTGCATGCTCAAATGGTAGAAGTTAATTTCAACGAAGATAATTCATTCTTAATTAAAATGGTATTATCATGCCGTATGGTCTCAAACTGACGTCAACTCTTATAAAATAATCTAGATGCTTTTTATGAACTTCTTGCCTCAAAAAACCAACTCATCATTAAAATTATTAAAAATATTTACTGGTCAAAACATCTATGGTTAATTTAAGTTTAATATGCTTTAATCTTCTAAAAATAATGAAAAATATATAGATGTCATGGATTTAATGCTAGTAATTATATCAAAATAAAATGGGAGAATAGTATTATCAAAATGGTCATCCAATATTTCATTTTGACCAAAATCTTGAACAAAAAAAATATTTAGCAATGTGCCTTGACCCCCTTTTTTTTCTTTGACTTGTTGATTTAATCGAATCACGAAAGGCTTAATAAGTCTCATTTAGTTTGGAGCATTTTCTAGTGAATTTTTTGGAGGGTATACCATCATAAATATATGAAATTATATGAATACTCTCAAAAAATTGCTGTTTGTATGTATACCCTTATAAATTTTTTTACACATATACTTATTAAGAATTATTTAGTCATTTCAATTTCCAATCACTCTTTTTTAATAGTGTTAAATGGCATGGGTACATATGCCAAGAAGAAAAAAAAGAAAAAAAAGAAGAGCATACATATAAAATAAATATTCTATAAGGTACACATTGCAAATAGCAATTTTTCGAGGATTCATGAAAGTCCACATACTTTGAAGGATATACATTCAAAAAATCTTAATAAAAAAATTCTCCAAATGATGTCATCGTTGGAATTCTTGAACAATGGATGGAAGATTCAATCCATTAAATGTGCCTAATGTATCAAATCTTTATATCCTAGTTGATTGTTTGTATTAGAATAGAGGAACCATCAGCTTCTCCTTTCCCCTAATTTTGTGTGTTGTGTGGGGAGGGAGTATACATCTTAATGAAGGATAAAAGGCTTTCTCAAGAAAGTCAAAATTGCATCAGTGTTGTGCGAAATCCTTGAAAATACACATTCCATTTTCTGAGCATGTAATTCAGCGATCTGAACAGTTGATATTCACCGAAATTGGCCAGGCATAATGTTACAGTTCATGTATGCAATATCTAGTATGTAAGATTCAAAAAGTACAATAATGACCAGCTGAAAATATTTTCAGAACTTTTGTTTTTGCAAATTCTTGATCACTTAGATGAAGAAATCCGTCTAGAGCGGATAACAGTGCCAAGCCAATCATCAGGACTGCTGTGAATTTCCCCCTTGAGGGCTCTCAGCGAGTGATCTGTACCAGCCTGCATTTCCAACAGGATACCCAAGGATTCTTGAAATGAAGCTATTATGCGCAATTTTCTGTTGGGATATATAAAACTTCTTACCTTTGTTATGTAGACGGTAATCCCGAGTTTTGCTATCATTGCGGCTTCAGATATTTTGGTCTCCATTCCCCCAGTTGTATCATGAGCTGCAATTGTGATCTCAACTGCATGCAGAATGCACCAATCTACAATCAAACTAGACCCTTAATGCATCTGGATGGTCAACTGTGGAAGTGCTGCTTTGAGGCAATTTAAAGTATGTCATTTGAAGAGAGATAAAAGCACTTATACAACAAGGGTGAAAAATGGAGTGATCACTATTGACTAGCCATGACAGATTTCTGGTAGGATCACTTAAATGGCAACACTGTAGTCATAGGCATACCTGCCCCTTTGGCATGTGGTAGATTAGGCTTCACGGTGGACCAGCTTCCATCTTCAGCAACCTCTGTGATGATTGCAAGTCAGTTTACCTGGCATAGCTTTAAACTAAAATACTTGTGCAACTGTTAGGAAATGAACTAATGATCTAGACATTCAACATTATATAATATGTGCACAGAGATCTTGATTGGCTGGACATTGATGTCTACTAATATGAATGCTCACCAATCTCTCTGAGAAGCATGGCATTTGGATCTGTTGGTGGGCGATCATATACTCCTAGAACATCTGTCTTAATTGCTCAATAGTAGGAAAGCAAGTTCAAAACCCTTCAGAAGGGATAAGCGAAAAGGCATACTAGTGGAAGGAAGCACCTTTTTGAAGTAATAATTATTAATTGCATGCATCGGCATTAGTCACTGCAAGTCTCGGTGCTATGCTGTGTATCTATCCAAAGCAAAATTTTTGCAATGCCTTCATGTGTGCGCGTGTGTGTGTTTGCATGCATGCATGTGTAATTATTGATAGATGGATGAAAACTGTGGATACAAGAAATACAACATATTCGGGCATCAACAGCTGCGCAAGATGGCGTATAATCACGTCTCCACTCAATATGGTGCAGTCCTGGTCAGTTTTGTCATAAGGTCAGGATGAGGCAAAAAAATTGCAGCAAAATTTGGTTGCCCTCCTGACTTTATTAACTGATCTCTTCATTGCATAAAGAAGGTTTCAAGGAAACCTGGCAATCCCTGGAGAACCAACCTGCAAGTGATCCAGCACTGCATCTCCATGCAAAATCTGCAAGAGAATGGTTGTTAGTTTACATGCACCACTGATCTGATGCCATTACTCTGAAGATCGCAGCACCCAAGAATGTCAGATATTTAGACATATTAAGCTTAAAGTGATGCAGTGGAAACATGTGACACGTTCTGTCATGCAACTTTAACATGCCCTTACATGTAATCTTACACCTGTAAATCGAGTAATGCTGACACATCCTTATGTGGAATCTTCTGAGGTGGTAAACTGACAAAAGCAGCGCTTTCTACAACAGTACCATCTGTATGAGCAGCATGCACCAGTTCTTTATTTGTATGACTGGCAACTAAAAGTGTTTGCGGAAACTTCACTGAAGCTTAGGTCATTAAAATTAATAAGCAGAGATTATTGGGCTGAGACTAGGGGCGACCAAGTGCATGGCTGCTACCACTGCAGGGTCTGGGGAAGGTAAAAATACACAGCCTTTAAACCCATGGCACCTGGGTCATAATAGAGCAGCCTTACTGTTGTGCCAAGGCTTACCCTCTAAATTGGTGGACCAACACTACAGGTAGAAAGAAAGAAACAGTGCTCATTCACCTCTTTCTGCTCTAACAATGACCTTCTAATTAGCCTTGCATGCCTAAAACTCCATCAACAGAAAGCTTGAAAGCATCTGTATCTCTGACTAATGCTGTTAACAAGAAATATAAGGGTCTTATTGTGCAATTTCACTTCACGAGGACAAGACAGAGCCATCAACTGTGTCAAATGCGGAGGATCTCAGGACAACAGGCCAATTTGAAGAGAACCAAGTTACATAAAATTAATGCATGAGAAGCAGTAATTCCTAGTTTCGTGTATGTGAAATTGAAGGAAATCAGGATGAGCATCATCTTAGTTGAATTTTGATTACTTGGTGCAAGCTTGAGTGAGCAGATGCTAATGCAGGAGTCTCAAAGCAGTTGTGCAAGGCAAAGCAACTGAAATAGGGTTCTCATTTCTGATAATTAGCGAAGCAACATGCAATTCTATCAGAATATAGCATCTTGAGGATGATAAGCTACAAAGGCAAAAGCCATTTAAGTATCCACATGGGAGGCAAGGTAAAATACAACACCAATATAATCCAATGTATTCAAATTGTTAAGGGATAAATTGTCCTAAGTTTGTTCACAAAAGGTTTGAGAATGCCAATTAGATGGTGACCTTATGAGATGAAAAGTCGAGTACTATTAAGGCAATACCAATATGGCCTGAATCAAAAACCGAACGACAAGATTAAGAGGTGATGGAACAAGAAGCCAAGACTTGAAGCAAAAGAGGAACAGATCAGGAATACTTGAAAACCAAAGAAGGAAGAGGTAGGGGGAGCGGGAAATAGAGAATGTACAAATTTGTATGATTAAACCACAACTAATTGTTCCTACCAAAACAAATACGTCATTATTCATACTGCACATATGTGATGTTGCAACTTACCGGGACAAAACCAGCTTTGAGAGCCTTTATGATCTGAGAAGCATCAGCTGAAGCAATCTGCAAAATGGTGCCAGTAGCAGTATGAGTTCTAGCTGTGCTTCTAGTACACAAGTTATGAGGATTCTCTACATACAACAACACATTATCACGTGGAAAAGGCTATGAGAAGTATAGCAATAAAAAAATAAGGCCAGAATTGTCCAACAAGTGGTAATTAGTCTGTTTTCCCTTCTGGTATTGCCAAATGTGTTTGGGTTTGCATATAAGCCTACTCATTCTTGAATGTTAAACTAGATGCAAGTGATGTAAAGTTTGGTTTTACAGATGCTTCTGACATTTCTTTGACAAGTAGACCATCCACAGGCAAATGGTGAAATTCCAACTGATGGTATCCCTTCTGCAAGAGAACATAAAAATTGATCAGCATGCTAGACAAATATTCCAATGCTATGCAGTGCTCAAACACATGCAACTCAATGTAACCATTCATTGCATAAAATTTGTTATATATCCTCAAAGAAATAGCTAAACCATCAGTAGTATAGATCTCATAAAGGAAACATATCCATAATAACAAGATTCACAAAGAAAACTGATAAGCCTCTTCAAACAGCTATCCAATTTTAAGAATAATGGAGCAAAAAATATGAGATATGAATGACCACATAAGTCTCAAGTGCATTGCTTGGACTGCAGTCTGCGGCCATGTCTTCTAGAGAAAAACAGGTTTAGCGCATAAAACATTATTATAATGGATGACTATTGTCTGGCCGTCCTCCAATGCATTTCTGCAGAGAGATGTGTATTGCTCCTTCCTTTATAGGAACTACGGCCTGACCATTTTGTATATATGCTCTAGGGTTAGATGGCCCTTGTTCCACTAGTGCTTTCCAACCACTCGAGAGGAAGCCACCAATCTTGCAGATAAAAGAACCAACTCCAATTGTGCTTCACAACAATCTATAATAGGTGAAAAGGAAAGATGAAAAGGGCTTCTCAACACAGACAAGCAAACAGATTATTGATACTAGTGCAGTACTTATTAATACATTAAATTTAATATTTACAAATTGTTGAAAGGTATCATAGTTCCTTTGAGACAATTGCTATTATTAACATCATCAAGAGCTTTACTATCATAAATTTGGGCACCAACTTTGTTTTCTTGGCTGTGCAACTACAATTTAAGTGTGAAACTTTTAAATTGCTTGCCTTTCCTTTAGACCAGTCATCAGATGCTGGGGACTTGATGGTGTGAAACAGTGGAAGTGGATAGCACAAACAAGTTGTATGAGCTAAACTGTAAAAATTCTCAGGCTTGCTCGACAGGGCAAGATGCTTTTCTATCCATGGGTCCCTGTTAGGACCCTGAATGGTCATGATAAAAAACTGTGCTATAGGCACTAATGACTCCATATTTATCATCTGAAGATAACAAATTAACCTGCTGAAACATTATTCTAACCTATTATCTATTTACAAATTAAGCAATATTCTTAGTTACCCAAACATCTTTGGCAGCAACAGCAGCAATAAAAGATCAACTGGCCAGCAATGGTAAAAGGAACTTCTGTGAGATCATTAAAGGAGGATGGATAAATCTCCTTGGTCAGTCTGAAAGGCTTAAGTAGATACCATACAGCTTTCCCAACTGTAAGTAAAAGGGTTGCATGGCAGCCGATGTCACTTCCAAGTTGTGACAAGGTATGTATTACAGAGCAGAATAAACAGTCGCATACTTTAAAACTTGAAGGATATAAAGGCCACACCATTAATGTATATAATGTTCAAACACTGGGATATGTTTTACTAAGAGATGGAACTTGGACACAGTGAAAATGTTAAACAACATGCTTACCTCTAGCAAGACCTCTCACAATTTCAAGGTTGAGTGATGTCACCTGATTCAATAGAAATAGACATACTTTAAAAAAAAGAAAGAAAGAGAGAGAAAGAGAGTTGGAAGATGCAGAAAGAAAGTAAATAGGAGATGCAAAAAGAAGAAGCGCAAGATGAAAACAGACAAACAAATATATAAAGAAAGAAAGCAAAGAACTGAGAGAGCATCACCAAGTGAAGAGGAAACAGACAAATGTCATTCATGTAAATACTAAAGGCATGAACTTCTTTCTTTATCAGCGGACATGAACTTATGTTAAAGAAGTTCTTGCCTGCTGATAAAGAAAAAAGTCTTAACATATCCAAGACCAAAAAATTCAGTATTTCAGACAGGAATTTTGGATATATAATTATAATCTCACAACATGATCCAGAATTGTGATATGGTAGGTAAATAGGGAGGCCACACCAGAATGTAGAAATTTCATACTGTTTGATGGCTAGAGCACTTCTGCATCAAATATTGATGAAGATACTTGATACCACTAGACTATATAACCATGGAGAATTTTATCCCCATAATAATTCCATGACAAGAGAAAAGAGAGATGGGTAATGATATTGTGTCACTACTTACTGGTAAAACTTTACTGAATTTCATGTATCTCAAGAATATTGAAGTATGGGTGTTTGTTGCTTTTAACTTCTTTCAATTTGAAGAGCATGTCCATTAAAATGGGAAACAAAGTCCCTCTGTGACAACAAAAATACATTATTTAGATGTATGTGTAGCTACTCAACTAGGCCTGGGAAGGCATGAAAACAAACAAAATTAGTTCTCAAATCAGAGTTCTGATGAACATAAATTTTCATAATACCTATTATGAAAAGCTTGGTCATAAACAGAATCCAAGAATTCCAGCCTAAAAATTGCATGGGGGTAGCAAACAATTTTCCGAAATTCAGGCTCCCTGGCAAACAAAGCAGATTCTCTAGAATGTTACATTTCCCATGTTATTGTAATTTGAGAACCACTGAATACGATAACAGAGATTCATAAAGTTAATCTCAAGAAAATGATGACAGACACCCATAAATAAAATAAATCAGAAATTTGCAAAATCAAAGGATCAAAAGCATTGGAACTTGGAAGGAAAAGTTTTTGTCATAGAATTGGGCCTTACAGAAATGCGTGTAGCTACAAAACCAGCCTTGACAAGAGGCAAATTCAGTCCTCCCTTATGGACCCCAGATCTGCTTGCTTGAAAATGTCCAAAAGAACCTAAAACAAGAAATGAATTATGGCATTCTAACAGAGCATGTAACAATTATATGGTATTGACTCCTTTCTTAAATGATAAGCCAAACAAAACAGCAGGTATTATTCAATCTGCACATAAGCTATATAGCCCGAGGGTAGAAGAAAACATACAAACATCTATCCTACTTAAAACATGAAATTACTTTCTTTTGATGCACTGATTGATGGATCATTTTTGCATAATCTATGGATCTACAGGGGTGCAACTTCTCTAATCCACTTCCTGAATCCTGTGTTGGGAAGTCTTATAAGTTCAACATAATTTGGGCTCCCTTGAAAATTGACAGTTAACAAGTCTAATCAGCCTAAAAGGCATGGACCTAAATCCAATAAGTCTAAAGCAACCCTGTGAGTAAACTAAAGATCATCCATAAGCAATTGCCTCCAAGAACCTTCTTTGGTGATAACCATTAATAGTGTCAAACCTGACTGCTTTTCCAAGCTCAAGCTATGTCCTTTAGTTTTTGAACTACTTATATTCCTATCTCTAAATGACACAATAATTGGGGTGAGAAATTCTCTCTAAATCCCTCAATAATTCCAATGGATGGACTCATGAAATTTGCTTGTTGTTTTCCAAATTCAATATATTCAACCCATAAAATTTGCTTTCACATGCTAGAATCAGGGAAAACAATGCCAACTAGATTGGTCTAAACCTAATATTTTATGAATGGTAGTTTTCAGCAATTTGACATCAAAATGCATTTCTTAATTTTTTAAAAAAATGAAGGAGAATATATCCAAGAAAGGAGATTAAAGGATAGAATTTGTTTTGCTCCTTAGAAACCAGGTTTAGGCTGAACAAGGCTTCTAAAGCATTGGTTTACAGCACCGATCCCTCATCTTTATACCCCAACATAATCATTTTATTTTTCTAGGATCCAGTTTCGAAAGAGATAGGTGCAAACCTAGATATTAGAATCATAGAATGGATGAAGTAAATATGTTATTTGCCACATATTATGATGGTCCTCTATAACCCAAGGAGAATATTATCAAACAATAATAAAGCATGCAGTATTTATGTTTGTCATATTAAGCAAGAATACTGTGATCATGATAGATGATATGGTGGAGTTGGAAGCTTATAGGAATAAGATTTGTACCTTACTAGAATACAGTTATAGCAAGCCAGCTTAGAAGCTATGTGACCTAGGAGCATGCAAAACAAAGAATGTATGAAGCCATGGTACAGGGTGTGCCTCTGATGTACCTAAAGGGATCAAAAGGGAGATAGAAAGACCTAAGAAGGCAAAAATGGAAGTTGTGAAACAGGTTTTAGAATACATCAAAAAAGCACGTGCGTCCTAATAGGAATAAATCGCAAATAAGGATCCAATGCACCAACTAGTTCAGATGAATTAAATGGCTACATTTATTCTGGTCTTGTTAGTATTTACAAGTTGCGGGTTCACCTTTTTGGGTGCCAGGTTCATAATTTACAGTTGATTATCATAATGCATTTGATTAGGCTGGGATAGGATGAGAACATTCCATCTATTGACCGATATAAACTGATCTCAAAAGCTAGTACAAGTTAAAGAAACTTTTCGACAAAATTATTTGGATTTACGAAGATATATGAAAGAAACGTATCAAAGAATTTTAGGAGAGATTTATAGATAAAATATGGAAAGATTTGCTGCATTTAAGTTTAAAAACTGATTAATATGTTGTGCAGAGCTGCTAAATAACTATTATTTTCACATTAGACCAAAAATATTGAGAAGTGAGAACTAGTCAAGTAACTTCAGTTCATACCAATTTGAATCAAACTTTAACACGTATAAAGCTCTTAAACAGAAAAAAAAAAAGAAGGGTAAAAACAATCTTTGGAGAGCAATAAAATCACGCTAACCTGCTCCATGGACTATAATGAAATTGTTATCCAGATCCAATGCCTGTTGTTTCTGAATTCATCGACGGTCGAAACAGGTGGATTTCCGAGCCGTCTGCTCCAATCCATCCCAAATTTTTTGCTGGAGAGGGACTCTTGCAAGGCGTCATGGCTTGCCTCAGCTGCGCACAAACCGATCGAAGATTCTCCTCATTTATGCTCTCCAGCTCGTCCTTGCAGGTGATCGCAGCACCACCTAAATCAGCAGAGATCAAACAACGCCATGAGAGAAGATTTCAAGAAAAGGTTTACAGAGAGTGAGATGAAGAGCGAAAGATACCGAGTTTAACGATGCAGCGGAGGGGTTTGAGGGCTCCTAGGGTTTGATCGGAGGTAGAGGAGGAGGATAGGATGGCATTCGGCTTCCCCTCTTCGTCTCCCATTGTCTCTTCCGGCCGGCGCGCGCGGAGGGAGTAGGATCTGGACTGTGGACTCGGGAGTCGACGAGCTACCGGACCGGAGTTTTGGGCGAAAGAACTTCGGGTCTAGGTCTGAATAACGGCCGTTAAAACGTTGCCGTAACATGGTTTTGCACGTCTACATCGTATCATGGGGCTTAATTACTTTAAAATTTTAAATTTTTTAAAATTTTATTTTATATTGGACTTCGATTAATTACAATCAGAAATTTTATAAGAATGACGAAGCATTTATTATTATATTATATACCTCTATTATATGAAAATATAAATTTAAAATCAAAAAATATTCAATTAGGATTCTTTGTGTCATTTGTTCTTTTAAAATATCCTCTCACTATTCATAAAATAATTAATGCTTTCAAAAAAAATGAAAACATGCATATTGCGAAGGATATAGATTAGGCAATGAATAATTGAATATTATTACAAATTTGATATTTAATTAGTCAATTGTCAGAAATTCCACAGATCATTATATTTGGAAGGATTTCATATTAAGCATTGATTTTAAGCATTAAATAAAAATTACTGATATATTAAGGGAAGATATTTTAGAATTCTGAAATTTTTAGAATATTAAAAAGTTTTTTGTAAAAACTTAGATCCTTAAGCTAAACCATGAATCCATTTGTGAATTAAAATGGATCCCTGATCTATTTGGAATTAAATTGGGTGGACATAGACTTATTGTAAATCATAGGAATAGTTACCCTAGCCTCTTTCATAAAAGAAAACATAAAATTAATGATAGATATAACTAAATCTACATGAGTTCAAGATTAGAAACTTTTTAATGATATTATTTTAGGAACTAGACCAAAAATACTATCTATTTATAAATTAAATAGAATGAATATATAAATGGTGTTTATAATTTGTACAGAATACAATATTTTTTTTCATTTTTCTCCCTTCAACATAATTATGTCTACTTACTAGTAAAATAAAAATACCAGTTTAGAAATTAGTAAGGAATCTTTCTTAATTCCACCTCTTTTTTATATCAATAAGATTCTTCTGATTGTCTTAAAAAATGTCTCAACTGCTGTACTAACTTCTATTAACTTAATCATGTTTACTATCACACACATCGTCTCTCTTTTTTCTCAATCACATATCATCTTTTATAAAACTCTTAAATAAATTACACTCTCTTTCTCTGATTTGACTTTCAAAAAGATTGTACTTTGATTCAGCAACCAAACATGTTGGATTCTATTTCTTCATTTCATTTCTTTTTTTTTCTTTTTTGGGTACAACTCTCTCTTCTCTCTGGGAACCAAAAATAAATATCAATTTTTATTTTTAGGAACCAAATTTACGGAGGGCATAGTAGTCCAAATATGTATTTACATTTGCTAAAAAATTATTCTTTTAGTTCTATCCCAAAAATTGAATGATCAATCATTTAATATTTATTACATATAGTGTGATTTAAATAGTATCATTATTTTCTATTTTTATCCATTATTTTTCATTATAATGTTATTATATTACTATTATAATAGTAAGAAAAATATTTGAAAATATATTTCACGTAATAAGTAACAATCATTATGGCTCTTAGAAGGTAAATCATGCTTGGTGGGATTTCTTTATAATAAATTACATTGTCTAACCTTGGTTAAGGCTTAGTTTATTGATTGCAGATGGTGAAATTTTTGAATTTAGACTGTCACATAAATAAAACCCTGAATGTTTCATTGGAAGATAAATTAAAATGCAAATTCTCTTAGTTATAGAAATTTTTTATTATAAGAATATGTGATATATATTGAACATCTGAAATTATGTCCTCATGGTTTTTGTTTCTGTTGTGTATGATAATAGATTAGAAAAGCAAGTCAGTAACATTATGTCTTCTGTTAATAAATAAATTTATTTATTTAAAAATTTATATGATAGATTTTGATTAACCATACAACTTAGAACCGCATACCCTAGAGATTAAATAGTTGATTTTAAATGATTAAAAAAAGAAAATCTGAATAGAAAACAAAAATCTTTGAGTCATAAGCTGCCATGTGTCTCGGTTACAAGATTTCCATGCTGGTACTTTACCTAATTAATATTAAAAAAAATTATTTACAAAAATAATTTAATATTTAACTTATTTATTAAAATGATGCAAATAGGATAAAACACCATGGCGTTTTTTCATATCCACGTCATCACCCCATGCCACCTATTTTCTACGTGGATTATAAAAAAAAGAATCGCCAAATAAAATGGCGTTTCTTAAAACACCATTTCAAATGGCATTTTAAAAAGCACCATTTTATTTGGCATTTTTCATTTTTGTCTCAAAAAAAAGAAAAGTAGAAAAATAGGAAAAAATAAAATTATAATTTAAATTATAAAAAATAAGAATTATAATTTTGACTAAAATAAAATCATCATTTCAAATTAGTATCCCCATTTCAAATTAT
>KE504888.1:109754-140403 GCA_000441515.1 Elaeis oleifera | reverse complement strand
CTATACCCAGTAGCCTTCCATCACTGTATTAAAATCCAGATAGTCTGGCACCAAAGTACAGTAAGTTACTTGCAAGTCACTATGGTGATCTCAGGTCTGAAGGATACATATACCCATATACTTCGCGAGCAGCTCTTGACAGCAGAATGCTCAGCATGTGAGTCACCTGTTCAGTGATGATGTACTCCTATATCTTGTCTGTATGTCATACTAGTGTCACCACACTCCTTGATTAAGAGGACAACCAACATATACGACACACAATGATCTCTACTCGATAAGCGTCATCATCCTATAATGACGTATCATTTGATCGCGAACATGCTTAAAAACTATACGATAAATTCTCTCTTTATCGTACACTAACATAGTTCTAAGGACTTCACCACAACACAAGAGTTCAAAGAATATGTAACTTTGTGATGAAAAATGTCAGAATAATTTTATTCATTTATCAATAATTCATATACAAAGAGAAACTCAATCGTCATACGATTGATTTTAGGATACAATTTTCAACACATCACTCTCCACTGACTTAAGCATCGGAGGGTCTCTGTTGGACATAATTTCAGTCAGTGCAGATTTTTTTTTTGCAAATACTCTTCTCCGACGACAGATGCAATAGTGGATTGACCGTAATAAATTGGTACGCCAGATAGAGGGCAGATACAAAAAATCATGATAAAAATCAGAGCTCAAAACAACTCTACAGGATCCATGAGGTAATCTTCTCATCAGAAAGATCTCTCTCCCCCACCTCCAATGACAGAACCCAGCTCTTCACATCCTGTAGTCGCTATGGATATGCAAATTGCTACTTTAATACAGTAAATGAAGGTGTTGATGGAGGCTGTACATAATCTCCAATAACAACAGACACAACAACAGTAGCAACCACTGGCGGAGGAGTCGGTGATGCATTCAGTGCCATCCAGGCACAGCCGCCATCCTCCACGGCACTCACCCTCTTCATCTTCAGAACGATGACTATCTCGATATTCTCATCGAGTCGAGCAACCGCTTTCTCGACATTCTCATCATGCCACTCATCATTCGCACTGATCTTCCTCTCCTTCTCGTGTACATAGCATCAAGAAGGAGAAGAGGCCGCATGTACCTTCCATTTCTATCCTCAAGTTCTTCAGGGGATTCTACTTCTGGATTTTTTCAGCAACGACAGCTCGATGACTATGAGCGAAAATTTAAGAAGATCGATCGCCAACTTATCCGACTCCAAGTGGAAGGTCGGAAGTCCTCCAACGACTTTGACTTTCACATTATCCAACCTCTCTCTCAACGTATCTTGGACGAGCCAATCCCGTCTCGATTCAAGATGCCGCAGATGGAGCCATATGACGGCTCCATCGATTCGATTGATCATTTAGAGGTTACAAGGCTCTCATGATAATCCAGGAGGCAACTGACGCCCTCTTATGCATTGATCTCTCGACAACCATTCGGAAGGCTGCTCGAGCCTGATATTCTGGGCTTCAATTGAGGAGCATAAGTTTTTCAAGGAGCTCAAACATTCATTCGTGGCCCATTTTAGTACCAGGTGAAAGGTGCCGCGGATATCAGATAGTCTTTTCTCCATCAAGCAAAATGAGATAGAGATATTGAGAGACTTTGTGACTCGTTTTAACGTAGTCACACTTGAAGTCAGAGATCGTAACGAAGATATGACCATCTTGACCATTAAGAGAGATCTGAGGGAATCCAGATTTACCTATTCTCTGGATAAAATTTTCTCACGGACCTATGCTGAATTTTTAGAGCACACATACAAGTATATTTGCCTGGATGAAGGCATTCTGATCGATGCCAAATAGAAGAAAAAAGTTAGAAAAAAATAAAAAAATGAAGCTTCGATCAAAACAAGTCAGTCAACAACCAATAATGGAGCTTCATCCCATCGACAGAGTCAAGGCCAAACAATTATGTCAGCAGGTATGACTTCTATACTCTTCTTTCTACTCTCCATGTGCAGATCTTAATAGAGATCGAAAGAGAGGAGTATCTTCGACATCCCCCACTGATGAAAGCACTACCGAGGAGTCACGACAAGTAGTATTGTCGGTTTCATCGTAATCACAGTCACGATACCAAACAATGTATTCAGCTCAGGAATAAAATAGAGGCTCTGATCTGATGTAGCTATCTTGGGAGATTCCGACAAGATTGCCCGACTCAACCTCCCACCAACCAACAGCCTCAACCACAAGCTGAGGAAACGATCAACAATCGACCAATGATGGGAGTGATCAACATGATTTCTGGGTGATCGAAGGATTAGGAGGTAACTTTCGAAGAAAAATCGATAAAAAAATGACAACTTCACAATGTAATTTTTTTTCGAAAGATGATGTTCGGAGAATACAGACTCTCCATGATGATACTGTCGTCGTCTCGACGATGATAGTAAATTATGATGTAAAAAAAATTTAGTCAATAATGAAAGTTTAATTGATATTCTCTTTTACTCGACTTTTCTCTGAATGCGACTACCGACTGATCGACTTAGAAGAGTCAACATCATTAGTTGATTTTACTGAAGATGCCGTTATCGTGGAAGAAGAAATTACTCTCCCACTAATCGTGAGAACAGATCCACAATGAAGTACCATTCTCTTAACATTCACGATCGTCCGAGTTTTTCGACTTATAATACCATACTTAGATGATCAGGACTCAATGCCTTAAGAGCGGTAGTATCAATATATCATTTATTGATCTGATTTCTAATAAAAATAAGTTAAAGAAATGTGTGGAGATCAACAACTTGCTCGATGTTGTTCATGATCTTTACAAGAATAATCAATCTGAAGACTCTTTATCCGCTGATAAATTGGACCAAGAAAAATGAAGAAAGAGGTGAACCAGCTGAGCAACTAGTTTCTATCCCATTAAGAGAAGATAATTCTGAAAAGATGGTCTAAATTGGATCGCAATTATCTGATCCAGAGCGATAATAACTGATGAACCTGCTAAGAGCAAATGCTGATATTTTTGCTTGGTCAGTGATCGATATATCAGAAATTTTTCAAAAGTAATAACTCACCGACTGAACATTGATCCTAAAGTTAGGTCGGTAAGGCAGAAGAAAAAATCTTTTGCTCCTGAAAGGTAGAAGGTCATCGATGAAGAAGTCGATAAACTCCTCATAGCTGGCTTCATCAGAAAAGCTAATTATCCCGATTGACTCGCCAATATAGTGATGGTGAGAAAAGTCAATAAAAAATAGAGAATTTACATCGACTACACAAATTTAAATGAAACTTGTCCGAATGATAATTTTTTCTTACCAAAGATCGACCAACTAGTTGATGCGACTTCGGGACATCGACTTTTGAGCTTTATGGACACCTTCGTGGGCTATAATCAAATTCGGATGGCATCTAAAGATGAGGAGCATACTGCCTTCATAACTAACAAAGACATCTACTGTTACGAAGTAATGCCATTCGGTTTAAAGAATACCAAAGCTACTTATCAATGGCTAGTTAATAGACTATTCAAGGTACAAATTGAATGCAACATGAAAGTCTACGTTGATGATATACTGGTAAAAATTTCGAAACTTCTGATCACATTCGAGACTTGAAAGGAGCCTTCGACATACTTTGACGACATCAGATGAAATTGAATCCGACTAAGTGTGCATTCGGGATAACTATCGAAAAGTTTCTTGAATTTTTTATGTCGCAATGAGGAATTGAAGCTAATCCTAAGAAATAAAGGCTATCATTAATATGAAGCATGTGGACTCTAAGAAAGAGACACAATAACTCAATGGAAGGATCGCCATACTCAGTTGATTCATCTCAAAGTCGGCAGAAAGATGTCTATCCTTCTTCAAGATCTTGCAACAAGTAAAAATTTTCATGGTCAGATGAGTGCCAACAATCCTTCGAAGATTTAAAAAATATTTGACATCTCCACCATTACTCACAAAATCAAAGGTGGGAGAAATATTGTATCTCTATCTGACGACTTCGACAGAGATGGTTAGTTCGGTACTTGTTCAGGAGGATCAAAATCAAATTCAATGATCGATTTATTACACCAGCAAGGTACTTCACAATGCTGAAATATGATATCCAAGAGCGAAAAGATGATCTACGCTTTGATCATATCATCACAATAATTTCGATCGTACTTTCAGATACATCCAATAGTTATCTTGACAGATTAATCATTGAAGGTAATTCTGTATCGACCTGATACTTTAAGTTGAATGACGAAGTGGACAATAAAACTCAGTGAGTTTGATATTTAATATCTCCCACGACCGTAAATGAAGGTATAAATTTTGACCGACTTTGTCGTTGATTGCACCATATCCGATGATAATCTTGAGGATGAACTCGATGGCAAATCGAAGCAATTAAAATTCTGAGACCGACTTAGCATCGGTGTGGGTGCTACAAGTTGATGGAGCATCCAACGCACAAGACAATGGAGCCGATCTCATCCTTATCAATTTTGAAGAGATCGTGACTGAATATGTCCTTCAGTTTAATTTTAAAGCATCAAATAATCAAACCGAGTATGAAGCTCTTTTAGCTGGCTTGAAGATTGCCAAAGAACTTAACATTAACAATTTGAAGATCTTCACCGACTCATAACTGATCATCGGACAAGTTAAGAGCAAGTTTGAAGTTCGAGATCCCATTATGATGAAGTACCTTCAGAAAGTGAAAGATCTTACATCAATCTTGAAATATTTTGAGATCTCTCACATTTCAAGAGCAGAGAATGTCTAAGCTGATGTACTTTCTCGACTCACAACTACTTCATTCAACTTGCTCAGTCGAACGTTCATCGAATATCTTAAACAAACGAGTATTGACAAAGTCAAAAAAATACTGCAAATCAATGACGAGCCAAATTAGATGGATCCGATCATCTGATATTTGACTCATGGAACTTTACCTACAGATCCTTCAGAAGCCAAACGACTAAGGTGGATGGCCTCACAATATATTTTATGAATGGACAACTCTATAAAAGGTCATTCTCTCTTTCCTTATTAAAGTGCTTGAGATCAACGGATGTCGACTATGTGCTCTAGAAGATTCACAAAGAGATTTATGGAAATCACTTGGAGGGTAAATCTTTGGCTTATAAAGTCTTACGTTAAGGATATTATGGGCCCACTATGAAGAAAGATGCAGGTGAACTTGTTCGAAGATGTGAACCATATCAGAAATATGCTAATATACAACATCAACTGGCCAGCTAGCTGACATCAATTATTGTATCATTGCCCTTTGTGCAGTGGAAAATCGACATACTTAGTTCTTTTCCTCTAGCATCTGATCAGAAAAATTTATAGTGGTTACGATTGATTACTTCATCAAATGGGTGGAAGCTGAACCCTTGACACAAATCACTGAAAGTAAGATGGAAGACTTCATTCAAAAATCAATTATATGTAGATTCGATCTACCACATACTATCATCACCGACAACAGTCGATAATTTGATAATCAGAATTTAAAGAGTTTTATGCGAAATTTTATATTATGATAAGCTCATCTCAGTCGGCCATCCACAGTCCAACGATGAAGTAGAGATGACAAATCGAACAATTCTACATGATCTCAAGATCAGATTGAATGAAGTTAAAGGCCTCTGGGTGGAAGAATTATATCCGATCTTGTGGACATATAGGACAACTCCTCATATACCGATGGAAGAATCGCCATTCAACTTAGCCTATAGAACAGAGACGATAATTTACTTGAGATCGAATTGCCATTAGTGAGAGTCGAACAATATAATTAGTCGAGTAATTCTGAATGTCAGAGAGCTGATCCAAACTTACTCCCGAAAGTCTGACAGCAAGCTCAAGTTCGGATGGTAACATATCGGCAAAGAGTAGCCCGGTATTACAATGCAACGGTCAAACCGAAAGTCCTTCATCCAAGAGATCTGATCTTAAGAAAGGTAGAAGTTTCAAAGCTTTTAGATCAAGAAAAATTATCTCCAAAATGGGAAGGACTTTACAAGGTGATCAAGATACTTCGTCCGGGTGCATATCAACTAGAAACTCTCAATAGAACGACTATTCCTCGAACTTGGAATGTTGATAATTTGAAGATATACTATCAATAAAGTTGTTCATATGTACGATATATTCGGAATGAAATATTGAGATTCTGAATCTGAAATTTTTAGTCATCTACAAGTAATCTACAAAAGTGGCGTCAGACTGATAAATAATCGATCAGTTCACACCGACTACATCTTGATTTTTCACTGTAAAACTGACTTAAGTCGAATAATGACGTCAAATCGATAAATAATAGGTTAGCATGTATCGATTATATTCTAATTTTTATTATAAAAATTGACTTAAGTCGAATGACTACTCATGCCGACTTAGCTTTAGCTAAATAGAATATTATGCCAACTTGACTTTGGTCGAATAGAAAATATATCGATTTGATTCTGATCAGTCGAAGGATATTCGGTTTGTCACCGTCTATCAAATACCTAAAAAAAATTTAAAGTTAAGTCAGCTGACATCCGACTAGCATACAAATTCTACTACGACTATTGGTCGACATTCAACTTATCGATGGATAATCGGTAATCCGACTGTTATCTAATAACATTGATAATACACCAGGATTGAAAAGGGATTTCATACTTAGAAAATTTTTTTCATTCATTAGAGAAAAGATTACAAAATTGGACCAGGGTCCGATTACAAAATTGGACTATTATCCGATTATAAAAAAAATATATTACATCAATCACCAGTCGGCTTCTTCTTCAGCTGGCTTCGATACAGCTTCGATGGTTGGAGCAGATTCTGGTGCAGTCGATGCATCTTCTTCATTCGGTGCAGCAGACTCCTCGACAGCCTCTTCTCCCGAACTAAGGAGGATGATGCTGCTCAGATCCAAGTTCGAATACAACTTTCTACTGCATCCCTGCCGTCTTCGTATCTGACACAAGAAGAGACAAATCCACCCTCGAGAATTTCATCCTTGTACTCCTGAGATTCTCTAAAATTCTCGATGGCCAAATTCAAAGCATTTTTCATCGACTCTGCTTTCTCTCTGATGGAAGCCGACTCTGCATCGGTCAGTACCAACTTCTTTCAATGGCCCGATGCCTCTCACGCTCTGCCTCAAGTTCTTCAATATAGCCGTCCTTTTTCCTCTGGAGTCGATTGATTGAGTACTTTTTGCTCTTAATCCGGGACTCCAAGGACGCAATGTTTTGTTGAGCCGACCCTAATTTGGCTCTGGTCGACTCCAGTTCGGTCGTCGCGTGAGAGATCTCCTCCTGGAGCTCCTTCTCCCGCTCCGCTACTGCCTTCTCTCGTTCAGTTGCTGCTTGAAGCTGTTCGACGGCGGCAGCTTTCTCGATGTTTGCAGCTATAATTTTGTCCATCTAAGCCCGATGAAGCTCGATAATTTTTTGATATCTACTCTCCAAAGCATGCATGTCATGCGCCAACTAAAAAAAAAATAAGTCAGATCAAAAAAAGAGAAAGAAGTATCGTCAACTTACTCCGAAAATCATCGGGTAGAAGGAGGAAAACATCTTGGACACAGTCCGATCTTTCTTATTTTTCTGTCAGTCGGGAGAAGATCAACCTCGATGAGCCACTTGGCTAGCATCGGAGTGGCCAAAGCTGACTCACCAACTGAAATTTGGATGTCGAAGAGGGTGGGAGACCCGTCAACGATCCATCGTCGGTAGAGATAGCCGGCACTTTTTTTGCTCTCCAGTTGGCGATCATTCGCTCGAAGCTGCCATGAAGTCAAAAGTTGACAGTGCCTGAGACCACGTCAACCCAGTCAGAGGCACCAGAAGAATAGTCTGCATGGAAGTAGATGGTTCTAGTTCGACCGCAACTGCAGATTCGACCTGAACCCCACTGATGGGATCAGGATTGACGTCGTCTCGACCGCTACAACTGGCATGACGGTCGCGGCATCCTCATCTCTCACTATTTGTACTCCAACCGATGGCACTTTGACAGGAGGAAGTGTTGTCGAAGCTGACAACGCTATGACCGACTCAGCATCGGGAGCTACCATCGATGGAAGGTCAGGCTCCCTCGTCGGTACCGACTCTGAATCAACCCAACTCGTCTTTATCATTCAGGATGATCTGACGTCGGTCGCTGCTCTCTTCTTGGTAGCATGTTGACGAACGTCGGCAGCTGAGACTCGTGCTGTCGGATGTATAGCTGCAGTCAGAAGGCAAAAGTTCAGTTATAAAGTTCAAAGTAAATGAAAACAAAATGACCAACTATGCTATACCTAAAGAAGTCACCAAACTAAGTCCGACATCATAGAGAGCTTGCTCCATCATTAGCTCTCACTGTATTGAGACTTTCATATCTTTGAGTTAGAGAAAATCTTTTCGATCAATAATATCGACCCGACTATGCTCGTTGGGGTCGGTTCTCGGATCACTCCAGGATGAAGGAAAGCCCCAAAAAGATGAAGAAGAGATAAAGAAAAATTCGTTCTTCCACTCATGAATCGACGATGGAAGATTGAAAATAAAAACAAACCCTTCCTCAGATTAAAGAACTACCAACCCTTGGCTTTCGGATGAGGATGAAGGATGAAGAATGCTCAAAAAAGAGAAAGATGAGGGTTGGTCGGAATGAGATGACACAACAAAGCAAAACTAATAATTAACCGAATGAAGTTCGGAGCTAATTGAGCAGGGCAAAGAAGATAGTAATTAAGGAGATTCTAGACAAACTCCAGAATCAAAAAGCGAAGACCGGCCTGAAAGTCCTCTACATAAAATGCAACCAGATCCGAAGGAGGAGAATCATCCGACCATCCGGATCAGGAGCGAAGAGCTGAAATTGCTTCAGGATACGATATTGTTCCTGGAGTCAATCAATATTGGATCTGGATAAGAAAGAAACTTTCATCTCTGGATCCGGAAGAGAATCATCAATCAGATTTTTCGATCGACTATCTTGAGAAATTGAAACCTTCCCTTCCCTCCCCGACTTACCATTGAAAATGATAGATGGTAGAGAAACCTAGAAGAAGGAAGAAGAAAACCTAGAAGGAAGAGGAATGAAAACTCAACCTAGAGCTAGGAAATGATGTGAAAAACACAAAGAAGACCTCAAAAACTCTTGAAGCTCTAAGCACCCGAGGTGGAGCCCTCTATTGCAGGAAAAAATAACAAATACAGAAATGGAAGATCCAAATGAAAGTGATATTATATATAGAACCCTTCAACGGTCTGGATGAAGTTATTCAAATCAAGGCTTCTCTAGATCTCGACACGTGGCTACATCAGAACCAACCATCGATCAGACGGTTCGACCCACCTACCTTTAGATCATGCCACCTCACCACTATCCGCATGAACGGTCCAGAGCCAATGATATCTAAACACGTGGTTGAAATCGACTAGTCAGAATCAAATCGATCAAATTCTCCAGATGTCAAACTATCTTCTCGAACCAATACCCCAATGATGATCTCACAGTTATCGAAATGACAAAATGATTGGAGACCCTTTATTTTCAAAGAAATCATTAATGTCTGCAATTGAATCGGAGCTCGAGATAACACGTGGCAACTCCCTTCGTCCAACGTGTCAAACTACGTGCCAATCCACATGTCAGGCTACCTTGGATTGGGGAGTGGGGGCAATTGTTGGGGCAATTCAGCTAACTCCTTCGATTCTGATTTTCAATCGACCTGATAAGCATGAACCGCTGACTATCAATCGATTGGTTGACCAACAGTCGGCTATTCTCAACCTTCCTGACAAACTTCGACTATGACGACTCAACTGACTTCAGACCGATGACCATCGACATATCAGAGTTGCCGACTGATGGTTATTCAGACTTTCATAATTATCGACATATAGTCGACATATTCAGACTGTTGGTATAGAGTCGGTATATCAGAAACCGCCAACACAGAAGGTGCATAATGGCCAGAATATGATCAGTGGTGGGTATAACCGTCTATCCCATGATCACATAGTACCAAAATAAGCAGGACCCATATGTCTAACTGTTACAAACGATTTTCAACAACTCATCTATAAAAGGAGGTAAATGAACAGCATTGGTAAGATACTCTTTTGAGCTGATACTCTGCCTCTCTAAATATTCATCTACTGTTCATCACTCCCCACTGACTTAAGCATTAGAGGATCCCCATCGGATATAATTTCGATCAGTGCGGACTTCTTTTTGTATGTGCTCTTCTCCGATAACAGACGCAACAGGAGATTGGCTGCAACATATACCAATCTAAGAATTGATACAATTGGTTTGAACCAGTCTCGACAAGCCACCCGATGGACTAGCTCCAAATTTATATGTCATAGTTTTCATAAACCCCTTTTCAAAGTAAATTTTACATGTTAGTCCCTTAGCTGCTAATAAAACTCCACTATGATCTTGTCCCCTTGAGTCCATTCTGTAATACCGGCCCTAATAACAAGCCCATCAAGATTTGGCCTACTAAGCCCACATGAAAGAAAAAAATAGAAGACACCCAATGGGAGTCTTCTTCTTCCCCATGCTCGATTAGGATAGGATTTTCTAAGGTAAATAAGAACCCTAGGAAAAGCCCTATAAAATCCCTCTTTCCTCCTCCATTGCTAGCCAGGATGAACACCGACGATTTTTCTCCCTCTTTTCTCTGTTGAAGCCATGGCCTCCCGTTATTGTGTTCGTCAGAAAACAGAGGTCGGAGACGCCACCAGAGCTCAGGTAAGGCTCCGACTTTTCTTCTCTTCCCTCTTCCCTTTCTCCTCTGGCCCTAGACCTCACTGTCGGCCGCCAACTTTGTCGGAAATCAAGAAGAAAAGGATACCTTATTTTCAAATAATTTTTCTATAATTTTTTGTCGGTCGAATCTCCCCACCGACCATCTCTGGCTCCACCGCCGTCGGTCGCCACTGTCGGACCACCAACTGTGCTGCCGCACCCCACCAGACCATGGGCAAACCTTTCTTAGGTCCTCTCCTGTTCGGCCAAAGAAGAGAAAAGAAGAAGAGAAGAAAAGAAAAAGAGAGAGGATTTTCTCTCTCTTAAAGTTTCTCTAGAATTCTCTCTCTTCTCTCTCTAGAATTTCTCTCTCCTTCTTTTCTCTCTAAAAAAATCTATAGACCTTGTATCAAGCCATCTTTTCCTCTTTTAGGGACCCATGTTGACCTCAGTGAGATGACTCCTAATCGATTTAGTATCTGGATGATCTATCGAACTGGTCATCCAGTCAATTATTTTTATTATTATTTATTTTATTGAATATATGAAATAAAATTTAATCATAATTTAATATTTTAAATAAGATTATCTGATTCATTTAAGGAAGACTAAAGATCTAGGACGATCGAAATAAGTGGATCTTACGCTTCTTATTTATTTTTAAATCTTCATGATTTTTATGCATTGATCTTCTATTGATGAAATCATATTTTTATAAATAAGATCAGCATATATGATATGAAAAAAAAATATTTATTATGAGCATTGATTTCATGAATATGTCTTATGAAAATAGCATGATTATGAAATATGAATTTTATTATTTTTCATCTATGTATATGTATGTTTTAAGAAAAGATATAAAGATTTCAAAGACTCTTAGATAGCTATGAACGAATCCCTGTGGGAAGATCGACATCCAGAGCTAGCATCCATAGGAACACAGGCCCTATCAGCGGGTATAAAGTTGGCATATGAAACATGAACTTATCGATTAAGAACACTGGTCCTATCACGGATATAAAGTGACCATAGCATGAATATCTGTACGCAAAATTTAAAATATGATATAGATACATGACAAGAATGATTTACGAAATATATTTATGAAATATTCATAATTTATACATGCATAATTGGTTTATGACTTATTTTATTATATGCTCTATGAAATACTTTAAATTTTATATTATCTGTTATTTTTTAAGTATTGCATTATCATGAAAAATTTATACTGGATCCAATAAGGAAACGTAGGTTCTACTTACTGGGCTAGTATAGCTCATATTCTTTTTTTTTTTTTACAGAGAAATAAGATTAAGACCGACAAAGAGAATCCAGGCTTGGAGATCTGTGAAGTAAGCTTAAAAATTTTGTAGTGAAAGTTTAGTTATTTGATGATCACGGACTTATAATAAATAATTATGAATTTTGAGATATGGATTTGTATTTGATTTTAGATTTAGATGCTCTGAATCAATTTTAGTTTAATTAAATATTTGAATTAAACTTTATTATTATTTTATTTATGATGTATCTATTATTTATTTAAGAAGATGAATATTGGCTTTGTGTTATCATGGACTGTATCCCTTGATAGCATGGCTATGTTATATCTCAGATTTAGGACGTGATATTTATGGTATCAGAGCAATAGATTTAAACATTGATAGACTTAAAGTCCAATAATGGGTAGATAGATCTCGTTTAGCTAGATCGTATTTAATTGAATAAGAATAGATAATTTTTTTCTAAGTTTCTGTTGCTCATTTAAGGAAGTTAATTAATACTAGTATTTTAAGTGACAATAAGCAACAGAGAGAATGAAGTCTTAATGAATCCTATCAGTAGAAAGAGAGGAGCAAGAAGAACTACGAGGGGAGATGCCAACCAATCAACTGAGCATACTCCTAATGCACTAGCCACTCAGACAGATATTGCTGGAGTATGTCAAGTGATGGCTCAGCTTATTCAGCAACAACAATAGACACAAGCTGCTCCTTAACTTGCACCATCATTAGAGTCATATTATGAGAGATTTAGAAGGCTTAATCCACCATTATTTGGGGATGGATCTGACCTTCTAGTTGTAGAGATCTGAATTTGGAAGATAGAGAAGATGTTCGATGCCCTGCAGTATTTCAAGAATGTGAAGGTCAAATTAGCCATACCTATGCTGAAAGGAATATCGAGTTTTGATAGATTGCAATAAAGGCTGTCTATGAGAATATCGATGACCAGTTGACTTGGGAGGAGTTTATAAAGATATTTTATGATCAATACTTCTTTGGAATAATGAGATTAGTAAAGGAGAATGAGTTCTTGATTTTGAGGTAAAAGATGAAATAACAGTATTAGAGTATGCAAACAAATTCACTGAGTTAGGCTATTTTGCCCCAGCTTATGGAGTCCAAAAGGAGCAAAGCTAATAGATTTGAGCAAGGATTAAGATATGAGATTTGGTCTTAATTATCTTCTCACATTTTTAATGATTATAAATATGTATTAGAACAAGATTTGAAAATAGAATCCGAGATAAAAAAAATCAGAACAGAAGAGGAGTAACAAAAAGAGATCGAGACTAACAGAAAATTTAAATGATCAACAAAAAATTCTACTAATGTTGCAAAGAATAATAAAGAAGCTATGATCTATGAATATTATAGCAAAAATCATTATGGATCTTGTCTCAAAAAGCTGGGAGCATGCTTTTCATATGGCAGAATAGGACATATAGCACGATATTGTCCTATTAAGAAAATGATAGTTCAAAGACTTCCAAGCTAGCAGATCAGAAACAATAGAAAAATGCACGGGTGTTCGCTTTGACTCAACAAGGTGTCAGTACAAGCAATCAAATAGTTACAAGTATCATTTTAGTCACCCGATGATGCTCATATGCTATTTGATTATGAATTTTTTCATTCCTTTACATCTTTCAAGTAATAACTATATAGAATTGAATAAGCCACTATATGTTATATCTTCTCTTAAGAAAGTTATTTTCATCAATATTTATTAAAAAAATTGCCTTATTCTAGATGAGGAAGTTATGATTGATGGAACCTGATCCAAGAGTATTGTAAAGATAGCATGAAGATTAAGATCCTATTGGTAAAAGAGTGAAGATATACCAAGTTTCGAGGATGAAACTTTTTTTTAAGGGAGATAGAATGTAATATCCGGCCCTAATAAACAAGCCCACCAAGATTTGGCCCACTAAGCCCATATGAAAAAAAAAAAGATAAACTAGAAGACTCCCAATGGGAGTCTTCTTCTTCTCCATGCCTGATTAGGATAGTGTTTCCTAGGGCAAATAAGAACCCTAGGAAGAGCCCTATAAAACCCCTCTTTCCTCCTCCATGGCCGACCACGATAAACACCGACAAACACCAGTGATTTTCCTCTCTCTTTTCTCCATTGAAGCTGCAGCCTCCCGTTATTGTGTTCGTCGAAAAACAGAGGCCGGAGACACCACCGGAGCTCAGGTAAGGCTCCGACCTTTCTTCCTCTCCTTCTTCGCTTTCTCCTCTGGCCCCAGACCTCACCGTCGACCGCCGACTTTGCCAAAAATCAAGAAGAAAGGATGCCCTATTTTCAAATGATTTTTTCATAATTTACCGTCGGTCGAACCTCATCGTCGGCCATCTCTGGCTCCACTGCCGTCGGTCGTTGCTGTCAGACCACCAACCGTGCCACCGCACCCCATCGGACCATGGGCAAACCTACCTCAGGTCCTCTCCTATTTGGCCAAAGAAGAGAGAAGAAAAAGAAAAGAAGAAAAGAAAAAAAAAGAAGAGATGATTTTTCTCTCTCTCTTAAAGTCTCTCTAGGATTCTCTCTCTTTTCTCTCTCTAAAATTTCTCTCTCCTCCTTCTTCTCTAAGAAAGATCTACAGATCTTGTATTGGGCCATCCTTTCCTCTTTTAGAGACCCATGTTGACCTCAGTGAGATGACTCCTAATCGATTTAATGTCCGGATGGTCTATCGAACTAGTTATTCAATCAATCACTTTCTTTTATTATTTAATTTATTGAATATATGAATAAAAATTAATCATGATTTAATATTTAAATAGGATTACTTGATTCATTTAAGGAATATTAAAGAACTAGGACGATCGAGGTAAGTGGATCTTACACTCCTTATTTATTTTTAAATCTCTATAATTTTCATACATATGACCTTTTATTGATGAAATCATATTTTCATAAATAAAGATCAGCATATGTGATATGAAAAAGCATGTTTTATTATGAGCATTGATTTCATGAATATGTCTTATGAAAATAGTATGATTATGAAGTATGAATTTTATTATTTTTTCATCTATGTATATGTATGTTTTATGAAAAAGATATAAAGATTTGAAAGACTCTCAGACAGCTATGAACGAATCTCTATAGGAAGGTCGACATCCAGAACTAGCATCTATAGGAACAAAGGCCCTGCCAGCAGATATAAAGTTGGTATATAAATATGAACTTGTCGATTAAGAACACTGATCCTGTCACCAGTATAAAGTGACTATAGTACGAATATCTATGAGTAAGATTTAGAAACATGATATGGACACATGACAAGAATGATTTACGAAACATGTTTATGAAATGTTCATGATTTATGCATGCATGATTGGTTTATGACTTGTTTTATTATATACTCTATGAAATGCTTTAAATTTTATATTATCTGTTGTTTTCTAAGTATTGCATTATCATAGAAAATTTATGCTGGATCCGATAAGAAAGCGTAAGTTCTATTTATTGGGCTAATGTAGCTTATATTATTATTATTATTATTTTACAGAAAATAAGGTTAGGACCGACGAAGGGAATCTAGGCTTGGGGATCTGCGAAGCAAGCTTGAAAATTTTGTAGTGGAAGTTTAGTTATTTGATGATCACGAACTTGTAGTAAATACTTATAAATTTTGAGATATGAATTTGTATTTGATTTTGGATTTACATGCTCTGAATTAGTTTTGATTTAATTAAATATTTGAATTTAATTTTATTATTATTTTATTTATGATGTATCTATTATTATATTTAAGAAGATGAATATTAGCTTCGTGTTATCATAGATAGACTGTATCTTTTGATGGTGTGATCTTGTTATATCCTAAATTTAGGACGTGACACATTCCATAGTCCATCACTGAGCTCTCAGAGCTATCTATTGCCCTTCTTTTGTCTCCATGTCTCTGTTCCGTGGTTTGAGAAGCCGCCGGCAAGGACTGCTGGAGCTCCAGCCACCTCCAGGGCTGATTGGGTGCAATAAATATCACACCCACATCGCAATTCGCACAAATAGATAGAATGTGCCAACTAAAAATACTCATATCTCCGATGAAATGATGAACGAGTGTTCGGATAGTGGTTCCATTAAAGCTATGAATACAAGCAAATTGTGATCTTATATACATATCTAAGTCATCCGCTTGCAATCTTGCAATAAACTGCTTGTGTGGGACCTTTTGAGGCCACACTGGGAAAACTTCCAATACAATTGAAATTGAGACAAGCATTCCTTCTAACAATCAACATAAAGCCCACCCAATTGTCTTATGGAGGTCACACTTAAAAATTGAAGATATAATACTAATAAATAAAAACTTTTCAATTCAAATTGTATAAAAGGTCCAGTGAATACACACACGCACACGCGCGCGCACACAAACGCTCACACATGCAAAAAGGAGTTTCAACATTGTTAAGTTGCATAGTGGTCCGGTTTCCATAAAATCAACTTGAAAATGCTGAGGAGGTCCATCCAATACAATGCACTTCCAAGGACTTCCATAAAATATTTTCAGTAGTTCTTTCCTTTTGCACAGCGTTTTTAATTGATGAAGATTTACTGCTTTTAATAATTTTGGTCAGTCTTATAGACAGCATTCCATTGTTCTGCTTGCAAATCCATCATATATTCAAACCCGATCCACAGTCGAGGTGAAAAATTCTCCCATCCAGGGCAAACTCTGCCATGGCTTGCACTGATAATTATAATGGATTCCAGCAACATCTCACATATTACTAGGATCGATCAATCTATGATAGCCCAAATGCACTATCACTGCCGGGGTTTGCTACAAAATAAATCTAAAGACGCATTTAGTTTGTGATCGAATCAGAATGGTTGTATGATGTATTTGGTTCATGATCAAAATCGGAATCGAAATATAATTTGAATACTAGGAAAAATAAGGATTGGATTTCGAAGGATCGAGATATCCATTCTCCCTTTGCAATTGGAATGAGAATAGGAGTTCTTCTAACTAAATGATCGAAAAGAAAGTTACTCATTCCTGTTTCAGATTTCAATTCCCTCCAACCAAACATATGCTCATAGTAATCTAATAGCCATCGTAAGTATACAACTTCTAAAGACCTCTCACTATTAGTACTAGTGTTCAGCACCGCATTTGCAGGTCTTAACTTAAATGGAGAAGATTCTGATGGCTAGATACTCCGAGAGAAAGCTGTAACCAGGGCCTTAATAATGGAATGGGACTGGGTGGAGTAGAAGCGTTCCCCAAAATTCACATTATAACGGTAGAAAAGTCGAATTCAGTGAACATGCTTGAAGGCTTTTGCTTTATAATATGAGAAATGCCCATTGCTTCTTGTGTTTTTTATGGAGATATTACCTTTGTCTACTACCATTCGAGCCAACCAAATCTGAAATTCATGTTTATGGTACTGAAGCAAGTCTTTGGCCCTTTTTACAAGCTAAAGGCAAGTTTGCTAATGATCACTTTAGCCAACCCTAGTTATGAGACTAAAAATGAAGATGAGGAAACTTGCTCTATATTTGTCCCACAACCTATCTGAATTGATCAAACACTGGATATGGACTACAAGATCCCCACAACCTTTAGATAGGAGCCAAAATGGAGTCAAATGATGCAGCTGGTCCAATTAATAAAACCATCCAGCTAGAGTCGACATCGATACATTATTAGTTGGTGCTAACCTTGATATTATAGTTTTATAACTACACATTGGATGAACAAGCTCGGTTTATTCAATCAATAGGTCCTTAAAAATGGTTTCCGGATTTTTCCAAAAATATTCCTTAGAGAGCTGCTCTAAAACTTCTCTGGTACAATAGTATAGCATACTTTTTACATTGTTAGTTAACTCAAAGTAGATTACTGCGTGTAAGAACAAATTGTTGCTGAGATCTGGATGAAGAGGAAACTTATCATTTATAATTTGTAAGATAATTTCTCTATATTAATTAACCAATAAATGCCTATTCAGGTGTCTATCAGTAACTGAGCTTCTCTTCCAGCCAAGCAACCAGCTTCCAAAGCAAGAGCATGTTTTAACTCTGGCTATCAGTCATCGACAAGCTTCACAAGTGTTGGTATCTGTCCATGGTTAATGAAATCAATTTTGTTCAGCCTCAGGCAGCACAGGACATGCTCTGGTAATTCCTCCTGTTTCTGTGCCTGCACCAGTTACCCCACCAGTTAACTTGCAAATAAATACCAAGTATAAAAATCATATTAACTTTATAAGCTCAAAACTAATACTAGTACAATATATTTCTTTCTGGGAGTGAGGCACCAAGTTGCTCTAACATATGGAAAAAGCATAGCAGTACTAACATACTGTAACATTATGTGTGACCATGTCCAGTGCAGTACTAGTGTATTGTAGCATAACAAGTTCCATTTTACCTTTCAGAATAAAGGTTCCATGCATTGTTCACACATACTATTTCATTCTGTGGGCTTGTACATGGATTAATATTATAATGGGATAGTACTGACAACCTAGTGTGCTTTATACTCCAATAAGAAAAGATTTCATGCTAAAGTGATGCCTCCCCTTTTTGAACACCTTTGCTATTCTCTTTCTCGAGGAACTAAAGTAGACTTGCAACTGCTAAGTTGATCCAATCTCAAGAGATGCTTGCACACCAAATCATGGGCAAAAAGGATAACATGAAACTCAAAAGTGTGAGAACATCAGCTATGCTTTCCTTGGTTGGCTCCAAATGGTGCAGTTGTTTAAGTCCTGATTCAAGTTTGAACTCCTATATATAAGAACATATAATATCCTACATATAACATTAAAGCCAAGAAGATCGAACAAAACTATGAAAATACAGATAACAAAATGCAAGATGCTGTCCATTTTCATGAAATTAAGCATACAATGCTACAAATTTACAGACCAATTGCAGCAGCAATCGGTTACAGAAAGTGATTTGATGTAATAATATACCTGGATGGTTAATCCAAGATTGAGTATCCCATGTTTCAAGCGTTCACGAAATGCTTCAAATCCCTTTCTTGATATGTAGCTAAAACGATGTATATCGAGGTCAATCTCAAAGTAATTTGAACCCTGAACAAAACCAACATAAGGAAAGAATCAGAGAAATACAGACACATTACTGAACAAGGATGCTTATCCAACACAAGCAGGAGCTACAAATGAAGTGTTAACAGGACATGTCACCAAAAGTAGCCCTGCAAATTGCACTGCCAAAGGAATACCCCTTTTTGTGCCAAAAAAAAAGAGGAATACTTCTTTGTATAATGGCAGAGAAACCATAACAATAAGCCAATCTGATTGGGATGCACTAGTGAACATAATTGATGCAAGTCAATCAGTGCAAAAGATAGGAGAATTCCATTCTTTCAACTGGCAAATGACATTACAAGGATAATGAAATTCAACAATTATGAAGCTAAAAAGTTGACACTTCCTCACCCAGAAAAAATTATGTTGAGGACGAGAAAGCACTGGCTTTTCATTATAAGCATGTACAAGCTTCTTTTCTGTGCTATTTAAATGGAGATCCTCCGGATTAACTAAACCAGCCAATATTTTCAACCTTTCTCTATAAGGAGCAGAGGAGTCCATTGGAAACCTTTAACCTTTTCTATTTCATCATGTACAAATCTCTGCAAAGGCCTAGGTAACATCAGTTCACAGGAAAGTCATCACTGCCAGGAAAATATACATAGGCTGATAAGCAACATACCCTAATGCTATCCTGAAATTGAGGAGAAATCTCTTTGTCAAATTTATCAGATAATTTGAAATATAATACAAGACACATCCCTTCCCCATCACTATCACCAAGGAACATGGCAGCAGGATAAGTAGGCAGCTGTCAAAAAGAAATAATAGAAATGCATACCAGTGAAGTACTATACAGATAATGCAGGGATTGTCAAAGAGGATTTGCAATATTTATGTGAAACATACCTGAATATTAACAATCAATAGTGAGGGAACTTTCTCATGTGCCCTTACCCATGGAAGGTCAATGTGCTGAGCAATGTGATTTATTTTACGAGGACAACTAAATAAATCTACACCAATTGGGGTATATGGGGCATAGTTTGGAGCAGGAGATTTCTTCTTATCTCTGCATTTAAGTTTGGAAAATATATTACAGAAATTTCAGAAGCAGGATTTAGTCGAACACTGTATATAAATAAACATAGGTTTATGTTTGAGTGTCTCATACCTGAAATAGCTTTCCCACGAAGCTTAAAGTTTGAAGGTTCTAGAACAGACCAGCATCCTTGCATTGATTTCTCCCCCATGGAACATGGGACAACCAATCCGGCTCTGGGATGATATAAGTATCTTTTTGAAGAACCTACAACGATAAAGAGCCACAATAACCATCATTTTCCATTTTGATAACAATCTTAAAATGCGTAAATAAATTAAATGCAAAATTGATTCAAACAATAAAATCCCAGTCATTAGTTTTGCATAATTTTGCTATTGCATAATTTCTGTAAGGGGTATATGTAGAAAATTTTGCCTAATGAGATCAAAGGCAATAATGTCCTGCAACATGCAGATGTTTCCACATCTCGATTGTGAGAGAACCAAAACAAAAGCAAAATCCCAAAAGCAATCAAAGAAAGCAGAGTTCAACACAGTGAGGATAAATCTGCAGAAGAGAGCCCCAAACTTCTACAAGCAATGCTGCAGAGTAGCATGCATCTTGTGTTAGAATGTCAGTAGTATATGCTAATTTGCACATAGTAACATTAGGAGGGTAAATCAGGGAGAGGCAATGCAAAAGGTAGGGCAAAGACAGAAATTAGATATACAGAAGAAAGCGGAAAATGATCTCCATTAAAAGAACAGAAGGCATGGAAGGTAGGCTTGGAGGAAGTAGGATAATGTCTTAGGCAACAACCTTTAGAAAATCTTATTTAATAATGGAAGAATACTAAGAGGAATCAAGATATTAAATTGAGTTATATAACAAGAATGTACAAAACAGCTTTAGCACACCTAATTCCTGGCCAAATATTTGTAGTAGTTCTGAGAAAAACATCAGGTGAAAAAGGTAGAAAGCAGAATAGGTATGCTTACAAAATTCGGTAGTTTCATCTCCATCTTTAGATTTTCTATTGAATGAAAGCTTAATAACTCCCGATTTCCTTTTCTGGCATGGCGGGCTAGCACAATTAATTTGTTCAATCTTATCATTGAAACTGACAGAATGAACCAACTGAGGTGTGCAAGAGGATGTCATCTGCTTCAAGGTGTTTTCATGAGTTTTTTCTCCCGTGTCATGTTTATCCTCCTTTGAACCTTTAAAGCTACAATGTAAGTCATCTAAAATGTTCTTCTTCTTGGTACAAATGTCAGTTCCTTGGGTGGTAAATTTTGCCTCATCAGCTTTTCGCATAGGAATCTCATCTTTGCTCAAGGGCTTCTCAGTTCTACCTTCATCTCTTTTTAAATATTGTTCAACAGCCAAAGCTATCTGAGTGTCATCATAAAATTCCT
The DNA here is from genome assembly GCA_000441515.1 of Elaeis oleifera. Classification (NCBI taxonomy): domain Eukaryota; kingdom Viridiplantae; phylum Streptophyta; class Magnoliopsida; order Arecales; family Arecaceae; genus Elaeis; species Elaeis oleifera. The sequence continues at coordinate 118,881 of KE504888.1, read as the reverse complement.
CAAACTTACACATACCATCCACGAAGCGTGAAGCATTTTCAAACTGCAGCATTTGGGTCCCAATTGCACTGCCTACTGATGGAAAATAGTCTACAGGAAATTTAACGTGGAGAGGATAAGTAGTTAGATGAAGAAAAAGCAAAAGCATTTGATGTGATTATCATAACCAGATAATTGAGACAAATGCTGCACCTCCATGAACACTAATGAAATCATCATCAGAATCTGATTCCAGGATGCTGACACAGTCAAACCATGCTTCTTCTTGGCACAACGCTGCAAACATATTATGCTCTAGTCATATATTTTGCTTTTCTGATGTCCAATTCAAGGAAGATGAAAAGAGATAAGGAAGGTCAATATTAGATAAGAATGCAACATAATGGGTGTTTATGATCCTCAGTTCTCGCTTTTACCATGTTGCCTGAAACAAAGGCAACTCTATGGTCTTCAATGTGAATAACTGATACAAAACACTTTTAACATGTGTCTCTCATTTATCAGATCAGTAAAGCAGCACTCAGCTCCTTATATTCAGGATGCAGAAGGAAAGGAACTGTAATCTAGTGGCATGCTTGGTAAGTAGAAGGAAACTAGATGACATATGAAACAGAATGGATAGGTCTAAGACTCTGCCATAATACAATTTTCATGCAAAATTCATCTAAAACAACAGTAAAGTCAAATAATTTGCTTGGAAGTAAGAACTCCGTTCTAAACAACCTTTATCAAGCTCTTAGATTCTTTTAAATACAAGGAACTAAAGTAAATTCAAGTACCGTTTGTGTCCATCTGACTATGATGCCACTGCAACTGGGTTAGATGGAACGTTAAATTTGAAAGTTCAGACTTTCGATGAGTTTTTACAGCAGTCTCAACATGAATTGACTCACTGTGAGCAAAATGGCTTTCAGTGTTGCACCAGGCTACGGGAGCATCGGGAATTGAGGCGGAAACCTTTCCATGGCATTTTCTGGATCTAAGAGAGTACTTCCGTGACTTGGGCATTCTGTTGGATTTTGATAAGCAGGCACCCATGATGATGACACGGTATCACAGAACACAAGGAGTTGTATTCTTTGCAGGAAATGCCAAACTCCAGGGAAATCTTGTGCAAACCTTATCCAGTAGAAAGATGGACCTGCCATGTACATGCTAAAAAGAGGTTACTGAAGGAATAAAGTGGGATCTTATATGGCTCAAGATGTAATATATATGATATAATCAATTTTTTCAGATTTTCTCTAAGGCATGCATCAACTTGCTCTCCCAGAGGACACTAAAAGTGGAAATTGTGCTTTCGTTAGGCTTCATTGTAATATATTATTGAACCTAATTATGAATCCGTGCTCTAATTATGAAGAATTTGGATAGCCATATGAATCATTCGACTTGTATATGTGTACCTCCATATAGATGTGAATATGAGAGTTTAGACAAATTTGCCTTTCATTCAGAAGTACTAATATATTTTTGATCTTTCAGTTTGAAATGTTTCAGTGGCATATCCTTAAATCATTGTTGATGAAATCTCAATGAATAAATGCAAAATTGAAGTTGAACTGGTTTTTATAATATAGTTATACCACATTGACCTTGTGAGATACAACAGGCAGCCATAGTCAGCTAGTGGAAAATTCTGAGCTAAAGGGATATTAACATGCATCTTCTGCTCTTTTTCATCCGGATGATTTTGTCATATAAGGTAGAAAACTAAAGAGAAAGCACATGTGCAAAATCTCAAAAGGCATAGGAAAAGTGCAATAGCCATGGGTAGGCAGTATTGAATTTTAGCAGCGAGTCCGGTGTCCAAGTATTTTATGCATCCTTGATGATCTGGTGTTTCTATATCCTTGACAAAGATCCCATTCATTAGGAAATTATTTAACTAAAAGTTGGTATGTTTTCAGGAAAAGTTCATAAATTTCATGAATAAATGAAAATCTTCAACCATATGAAGAAATTTGATAGGAAAAAGGCAGGAAGAAATGTATGGCATTTTACAAATTACCCAACTTCACATACCATCATTCAGGATATGATTTCGTCACAAAACATTGAAACCATCCACATCTTCAAGCGCACCATCTTTCTCAGCAGATAAATTCTCCAATTTGTCATGGAAAGTATAGATATCCACCATATTCTACTATTCTTTCACAAGTGATGGTACTCTATATAGTCCTTAAAATGTCATGTCACACGTGAAAATCTGTGCAATTAATGGTGCTATAGTGGTCTTACATGGAAGGGCCTGAAACTTTAAGATATTTCATAGAAGATTTTGAAACACTCGGAGGACAAGGATTCATTGCTCTGACATAACAAAGACCAAAATTACAATTTCACTGCAGGTCCACATAGAGGAAATAGATGACTTGATGAGGTACACCACCAACACCATCAAAATTAAGGCACATAGATCATCCAGCAATAATCAATAGCACAGACTGATGTTTGAAATGTCTAGCACAAGAACTACTATGAAGTAAGTGCAAATGTTTACCATGATCATTCAGGAGAACCAACAAGACAGCTAATGTCGCCAAGAAGAAATTGAAATGGGCAGAAGCTAGAGCTACAACAGCAGAAAGCTTGCTCTTTTACATGGAAAAGAGAGCTTTTGGATTGATCAGCTAATGACGTCAAGAAGAAATTGAAATGGGGTAGAAGCCAGAGCTACAACAGCAGAAAGCCTGCTCTTTTACATGGAACAGAGAGCTCTTGGGATTGATCGGCGAACTGTGCCGAGGACTAGGAGCACTTCACCTTCAAAGACAACCAGCATGTAAATAAACTAAGAAATATATAGCTACCAAAACGTGATCGCTGCTCGCTTATCAAAGAGCTAGTGCATAGATAAACTGAGTAGATGGAACTTCGAAGAAAGAAGCGAAGGAATCGGATCAAGGAAGAAATGGCGAAAGAATAACATTGGCGATTGGATGAATGGTGAATCCAAACAAAGCTTGGAAGAGTCCACGAAATAACAAAACGTGGAGACAGGCAGACAAAAAGACGGCGACAAAAGATCCAACCAATAAAGTCCAGAATCCGGTCTTTGGTGACAAAAACATTAGAAAATATCATGAGAAAGTATGGAAAAGGGGAGAAGGATTAAAAATTCGTAATTTGAGAAAACAAACTGATCGAAAATTGACAGATATGAAGTTTCGTGTTGATTGCTAAATAAGTTTCTAGACGTTGACTTAGCATGTTCATTGCTCTACTTTTATCCGAAATGTAATAAAATGGGGTAAAAGATATAATCAAAAATACAGAAATGGACAAAGATTGGAAATAGAAGCAAAAGAAATAGATCTAATACACTAAACCGATTGACAATACTCTTTTTTTGAAAAAAACAAGAGAAAGTTAAAGCAATAGCAACAAAAAGTAAGCAAAAAAGTAAGCAAAAAGTAAAAAATAGAATCTTGATTAAAGAAATCGATCCTGATTTTAAGAAGATGATAAATCTGCGCCAAGGAAAACGAAAAAATCGGATTTTTTTAGAACGCAACCAAAAAAATTCGCACCTTTTTAGAAAAGGATTAAGCTTTCGATGGAGAAGATGAGAAACATCCGAGCTTCTCCTGTAAATCGAACAGAGTCGACGCCGCCGGCTTGAGGCATCGATTTCCAGAGGTGAGAATGGTCGAAGAAGCACCGAGGATCGGGCAGTCCGTCTGTCAGAGAAGAAAAAAAGCCGAAACGATACGACACGAACCGAACCGAGCACCGCCACTTTCTATTATAGCACTGGCATCCTCTGAGGCGGAACGACTCGAGTTCGGCTCTCGGTGCGCCGAATTTCGACGAAGAAGAGAAAAGAGGAGGAGGAGGAGGAGATGAGATGGGATTGGATGGGTTCTCCTCCTCCCTCGCTGGCGCTCTGGTGTTATATAGGTTCATGAATGCGTATCGTTTCGGCGATACGCACGTAGCCGTGTCGGAAAAGGGGAGAAGAAGGGAACAAAAACCCCGCCAAGTCGCCTGGTTCTTTGCTCCGCCTTCGTCTGTAAGGATTTGTGACCAAAAAAGGCAAATACCGTGGAAGGTATAATACTCTGAGAAGGTGATGGGCACCTAAATCGTAGGTTGTTCTTTATTTATTTATTTATGGTTTCGTATTTTTCTATTGTTGGAAAAAAATGGCTTTGATGTGATACCCCTTATTTGCTGCTGCGAGATTCTTTTTCTTTTTTTTTTTTTCCTTTTTGGGTACAATAGTGCTGCAAGATTACGCTGAGATTTCAATCTTAATTGGTCAAACTTTTATTAGATATTTGTGAATGTTAAAAGTCAGTCCTTGGTAAAGTAAATATTTCTTCCTTACATATTAGTCCCTTCGTTTTTTGGGTAAATCGGATGATTTAAATTAAACAAGAATAAATATATTTGTGAAAGTTAGAAAATAAAATATTATATAATTGGATAGGAACATCAGCCGAGGACATCAATGCCTTCATTTTTTTTGGATTTAGATTTGTTAACTACTACAGTAATCAAATCTGACATCCCACTTCAAAGATTCATTGTTCTGCATTACTCAATTTGTACACATCATCTTAACTAAACCAATACTATTCATGAATGTTGACGTTCATCCCTCCAGGTTTAAATTAAAGAGATAGATAAATAAATTAAGGTACCATCAAGTATATCATTCAGCCATTACGATATTGTCAAAGATATTGCTATTGTGATTCTGTGGAGAAGAAATTTTAGAGAACTCGCCAAGCAATTAATTAGATCGAGACAAGAAGTAACTCAACTCTTTTCTTATAAGTGGGATAGAATTTATTTGAATTTTCACTAAAACTATGTTTGGATGCTAGGGATAGATAGTTTGGACTATTAGTGCTCATTTTCAAATCAACAGTTAAAGTTATCTATTATTTGGCTGATATTCTTTAAGTTGGTGATATAGGTTCTGAGAAAACTAAAACAAAAAAACAAAAAAAAAAACAAAAAAAATAATTTACCGTCCACTTTTTTTTCACCTTCCCCATGAAATAAAGCTCACAAGATTAAATGACTTTTCGAGATGTTGATTGACAAAAGCTTAATTCTTGCTTTCTGGCATATGTTTGGCTGATTGAATCGTTAATATATAATTAATTAGAAGATAATCAAGAACCAAATACATCTCTTTAATTAAAGAGATTATGTTTAATTCATGTTATTTAAAAGAGATGGTGTTTTAGTTCATGACAATTTAATCTCATCTTAGTTCACATAGACAAGCTGCTTTCATTCGAATGCATCGAGGAACATGAGACGTCAAATCAAATAGAAAAGGTTGCATGCAATGATGGGTGGTGGTGGATGGTGGGAACAGTAGCTACATTTCCCCACCCCCACCTTTGCAACCAAAGCTACGGGCAATGTCCCAACTCAAGATTTTGTTGCTTCTCCACCAAAGGGGCAGCAAAGTAGAACCCAAGCTGCCAAAAAAGCCACTTGGGTCAGTGCCCATGTCAAAGCTCGGACAAGGAATTTTTTTTGTTTATTTAAGGCGTGGGTACAAGCATGCACACGTTTGGGCTTCTAGTGGGAAAAGGCTAAGTCACCCACTTCCAAAGAAAGCGGCCTGAAGTGTTGAGTTCCCTCTCTCTCCTCGATTATGGATGAATATAAAAGGAGCCAAGTTGCTTTAGTTGGGGAGTCATGTGGAATGGAAGTGACGTGAGGCTTGGGTGAGTAGGAGTCCCATGTCAGATGTTAGAAGGACAAGACTGATATTTTCTCCACCTAATCTAATTCTCACAGTCTTATTTGAATCATTAATTTAGTTAGTATCATTATAAATTATGTTTAAGATTTAGTCATTCATGAAATTATTAGTAGAAGATAGATAGGTTGATACAATTAATATTTGGACTCAAAACTTAATAGCTTAAATTTTAGGTAAACTGAAGTTCGACTCATGAACTTCCCTTCTTTCCGACCAATGATTCTACGGCTGATGGTTGATAGGGACAATCAAATTGTTAGCTCTTATGAAGAATGATGATACGTGAGATGCTGGAGTTAAGTCATCGTGGACATCGTATGGCAAGTATATATAGCAAGCAAGCTCGGACGAACTGACACAACCAAGTCATGGTGGCTGAATTGTGTCGATTGGATGCAACAAGTGGATTTGGTGGAGTAATGCACTGGGTTCAAGGGTGAGCTCAGATATATATAGTTCTTGAAAAGTTGTGAAATGTGTCAAGCGGTGTCGACACAAGTTGGTAGGGCTAAGCCGTGGTAGCCATACTATGTCAAGTGGGTGCAGCAGGTATAGATCAATGGAGAAGGCATGGGTTTGAGTGTGAGCTTAGGCATAGTTCTTGGAGATTGATAAAATACAACCCTCGGAGGGTAGGATTCTTGAATTGGAGTGGTAACACGCCAGGAGAAGTTTGCAGTGTGACTCATGGGAAATAAGCTTTTAGGTTGGAGTAGTAACACATGGCATGCGTAACAGTAGTTCAGCATCGAGCTTAATTGGAGAGTGGCGGTGTATTTGACTCAAGTAAGAGTTGAATTTGCTCACATATGAAGGAGAAATTTAACAGCTTAAGCTTTCAAGTTTGAGTTTAATTCTACGTACCAATTATGGATGGGTAGATTGACGTTGACATTCCCTGCAAACTTGGGCCATGACTTTGCATTTAATATATTTGCACAACTTTTTTCGTTGCGAAGTATTTATCGTGATGAAAAAAAAATATTTTAAACTGTAATATATCAATTAGAAAAGGTAAAAGGTAACGAAAGGTTATGATGGATGTTCATATTGAAGCCTTTAGGATATTGTAGCTATGGATTGATGCGGTACAACAAAAGGACACTTCTGCTTGTCTATATTTATTTTGATTGATGGACAGCTGATATTAAATTAGTCAAACAAAAAAAAAAAATGAGTAGATAATTGTTTGTTCAATGTCAGTGTCCTCGTTCGTGTAGGCAGTGGAGATGAAGTGGGCTGATAAACTAAGGTTTTATTGAACATCATGAATTAAATTAATTAGTTTTTGAGACAACATAACTAAGTTGATAATTTTAATATTTCATTCATTATTGTGTGATGGTAGGTGGAAACACATAAACTAAATGCAACGCATGAAAACTGGAAATTAATTTTATATGACCTCCCATTGTGGAGTACTCAACTAGGTTTGTTCTCCTATCTTTATCCAAGAAGACTCAATTTTCACAGGGTTTGTGCCTAACTTGGATTATCTTTTTTTTTTTCCTAATGAAGGCCTAACTTGGATTACCTAACTACCTTGCTCTTATATTTTGATTAGAAGGGGCTCACCAAATCCAAACCCATCGATCCAATTAAATATGGACATCAAAACTCAAGGTCATGCATGTAGAAAAAATGAATTGATGTGTTATTTATTTGAAGCATATTGAATAACTAAGCACCAATTACCACAATAACATCATCATTTAAATTTGTAAAAAAAAAAAAAAAAAAAACTAGAGCTGCACATGATTTGTGACACATGTTGCTATTGCAAAGTCATTTCTATCATTGCCCGGCCATAGGTTTATATGATATTTGATGATTGGCAGAAATGGTATCAGAGCTTTTGACCATCTACATGAGTCCCCATTGGCACCAGTAAACCCCATGTACTGCACTAGTCCCATGTTGGCAATTAAAGAACTTGTCACTTGTATGATGGTGGAAACAAGTGATTGATAGCATTACTCTTTGCTCGCACATGATATGATTGCAAAGAAAAGTAATACGTGTCATAGTGTGACACTTTGACAAAAGAACGCATCCAAAGTACAGCTCCTGAGAAAATGAGCATCTCAAGTTACCGCTTATGGAACCTGTGATTCACATGATGATGGAAATAAGTGATTGTTTGCATTAATGATATGATTTGCAAAGAAAAGTAATGCGTGTGATAGTGTGACAACTTTGGCAAAAGAATGCATCTAAAGCACGGCTTATGGCAAAACGAGCATCTTTGGAAGATTTTACAAACAAATACTTAGAATATAACCTACCTACCTATTTATCTATCTATCTATAATTTATATAGATCGATTAGTCTTTGATCGATAGTATTTGAGTCCAAATCTGATCGACTTCTTCACTATCTGATCCGCACAAATCTCAATATAGGAAGAAAGTTAATGATATTTTTGCATCTATTTGGCTTTTGAAAAATATATAAATAAGTTAGGTCATTAATATGAATGAGATGAAAAAATATTTTAAAAATCAAATTATTGATATGGATGGGATGGAAAATATAAAATATTAATATGGATGGATAGAAAATATTAAAAATTAGGCTATTAATGTAGATATGATGAAAAAATATAAAAAGCACAAATCATTAATATGAATGGAATGAAAAAATATTTAAAAATAGACCATTAATAAAGATAGGATAAAGGTGTGGTCGAGATTGTGTTTATTTTAAGCATTTCTATTTATCCAATAAAATTTGTAATAAATACAGATTTTGAATGGAATAAACATAAATTTCATTAGAATAAATACAAATCTATCAAAAATAAGTACAAATAAATTCAGAATAAATAAAAATACTTCAGAATAAATACAAACTCTATAAAATAAATAAAAAATAAACATAAACTCAATCCCATCCCATCTGCATTAATGGTCTATTTTTTTATATTTTTCTATCCCATCTGCATTGATGACTTAATATTTTATATTTTTAATCCAAATGGATGGAAAAATGGTAGTTAATTTATTTTGCTACATGAAGATCCATGCAGATTAGGGAGATCACTCAATGAAAAGCTCGATCAAATTTGGCTCCAATTTTAGTCGACCTTATTATAGTTTGCTTTCTCCCTCTATATGTATGTATAGTGAAATGGAGGCTTTGGTTATGCAAAGCTCTTTTATTTATCGCTTGGATACCTAATGATTTTATTAATAGAACTCTTTATTTTGGATAATAGATAAGGATTTTGTTCAATGTAGTTCTTTATCAACATATAATAATAAAATATCACTATTAAAAAGACTATCAGATTATTAAATTATATTAAATAAATATTTATTAATACCATAAATTATATAGAAATTAATGATATTCTTAATACCTATAGTTGCTTAATATGTAGTGAAATA
>KE504888.1:76568-105098 GCA_000441515.1 Elaeis oleifera | reverse complement strand
GAGAGAGAGAGAGAGAGAGAGAGAGGAGGATCCATTTCAAAAACCATTTTGAAGATATGAAAGACTTCATGTCAGATATCCTGTCTGAATTGAAGTGTACTAAGCTGTCCTCCAGAATAAATAGTCCCCATTAAACTGCATTTAGAATACACTGAACATGAACAATACTTCAGGGTACACTCCCTGAGGATCTGTCCAGCATTTTGGATTGTTTAAACTCTTTTATGCCAATCCATTCTGCAACATGACAATAATTTTCTTAAAATAGTCCCATTCTCACCACTGTTCTTCGAGACTTTTGCAGGTGAATAAATAAATTTTGCTTCTTAATTTTTATGACTTTTGGGACAACTAAGTCTATTAGGGATCCTAAGTCCTAAAATTCTTGCAAAGGAGTTCGCAAGTCCAATGGGATTATTCAATCATGCATTATAATGGATTGCTTAAAATTGAACGAGTCTGCCCTTCAAGCAATGAGGTCAATCTATGAAATCTACTGGATCGGACGTGTGATTCCATGGATGGCTCTGCTTTTTTTCTTTTTATTAGTATTCACGTGATTTAATAAAATATATGAGAACTACATTTTTTTTTGTTGGTCTCCCTCATAGAAATGAATCAAGAGGACTATAATTTTTTTTAAAATAAGAATTAAAAGATGGTATAGTGGCGTGGAGAGGGAGAATCACATGCCTTAGAGCCTCATGGAAACTCCGAAGTCCGAGCTTGCTATTAGAATTGATGAACCCAAGCCTACCAAAGACATTTTTACAGGAAGATAGCAAAAAGCGTCCTTTTTTCTGAATGAATTGGTGGAAATTGTTGGGAATGGGCCTTAGCCCACCTCATCTGGGCTGGTGTCTCTGAGAGGGCATGCTTACAGGTTCATGGAACTTAAGTTGAGTCCAATTCATTAGGAACCCATCCATCCCAAAAACTTACCAAGAGCATGTTTGGTTAGGGAAAGACGGACTATGAAATTAAAATAAGAATGAGGGACCCTTATTCCAGCAATTTGGTTTCGAATGTTACATTTACATTTCGATTCAAGAGAAAATAAAACATCTCTAATCTCTATTCTGTCTTGGTATTCAAATTTTATTTTGATTCTGATTCCATTCATAAACTAAATGCACAAGGGGATTGGCTATTTTGATTCCTACTCCAATTTATTTCAATTTTGGCCGTGAGCCAAATGCATCTTAAATTTATTTTCAAATCTATCATTGAGTAAAGTGGTAGTCATGATTGCCAACAAATGCAAGTCCCAAATTCCATATATTATAGGAGTCCAACATCATTTGTAGCCACCCAAGGGACAAGGAAGAGTTGAAGTGCCAACTAAGTGCTCAATTATGAAATTGTGGTATTCTTGCTCTCATTATCCTCACATCAATAAAATTCAAGGTGGAATTTATCAAGGTGAATTTTGATGGCAGTTTCAGAGATGATAGGGATGGTACATACTTTGTCATTCGAGGTCCAAATGACAGGTTATTGGCAGTAGGAGGCTCTTATCTCTTTGAGCCTTTAGTCTCGAGAGTTGAGCTTCATGCCATTTAGACGGGTATTATCTATGTCAGATAGGAGTTGTAGATGAAAAGAATTTTTATTAAGGATGATTGTGCCACTATCATTGGATGGATTCAGATCAACACAAAGTAACTGAAAGTCCATCTGCTCCTCCGTGATATTTGGACTACTCTTCGTATTTCTGTTATGGTGTTGGTCTGGCATATTTACCGGAAGGTGAACAGTACAGCAGATTAGATCGTATCGTATGTGGTGGAGTACTTTGGAGACTGGACCTAGAGATAGGGCGAGACTTATCTTGCTGATCCTATGAGATTTTTTGTATTCTGATTTTATGGATTGCGCACTCTTATACCAGAATAGTGTGACCGCCCGTATGTACTAAAATAATAATAATAATAATAAATTCAAGATGGTTGTGCCTCCCTTTCCATCACAAAAATTATGGAATTGTGGCATAAAAATATGGACTAAACCTTCATCCTTTTTCTAAGCTTTGTTTAGGTGGATCAGATATATGCTTATATTGTGCCGTTAGTTTCAGGTGTCCAACATTTGTTTTTTTGCCCCTGGATTCATGCGCAGCACTCTCTCAGACATCGTGAATAGTAGCTAGTTGGACACAAATGGATCAGTAAGTCTAGGCCCAAATTATGCCAATAGGTCAGTGGATGATTCAGGCCGACGCTTTGCAAGTCTTCAGGTTCGGTCTTGTCAGCAAACAGACAACCACAAGTACGGATATCATCTGTTTAGATCCTAATCTGCATCCAATTTTTCCAACAAATGCGTTTGAAACATAGACTTCAACTGCGTTGCTGAACTGAGTTTCTTGAGAGGGTGGGGAGAAGAAAATCTGAATAGATTAGACAAAGTTTGGTGACTTTGGTTATGGAGAATCTAAGGGAAACATCCCCATTTTGGCAAGGAGTAAGTAAGGAGAAACAAGAAATGTAACACAAAGGTAAACGATTTGAATGTGTCAAGAATGCAGCTAGAATGATTTTTTATGAAATGTGTATTATTGAAAACCGGGAGGACCTATTTTCATAAAACTTATTTATCAGGTTTTATGGACTTGCTGGTTTTGATAAACATATTTTATGAAAAATATGTTGGATGAAGACTCAAATTTTTTCTATAATGCCCCTCTAGGTGTTTTAATTTTATAATTTAGATATTTTAATTTCTTCTTTATAATGTTTTTAATTTCTGACCGTTAGATTCTTAATTATCAACAGTCATGTATATTTAATCTCATTTTATTTTTTGACTGTTGGACTCTGTATTAAAGGTTTTGACCGTTGGACTCCTTGTTAACATCTTAATTGGTTAATAAAAGTTTCATTGATCATAAACGGTTACAAACAGTCATAAATATTCATATTAGTTGGCTATAAAAAGATCCTCTTGGGACCTGATCAAGTATGCAATTCAAGAGCCTTCTAATATTCTTTCTCTAACATTCTCTTCAATTACAATATTCTTTTTTTTATCTTTCTGGGTGCTGATAGAGTCTTCATCAATCTCTTTCACGGTTGTATTCACAGGAAGAGAATACCGATCGTATCTTGAGGTAGTGTTTTTAGATATTTCCTATATGAGGGATGAAAATACGCTTTAGGACAGTGCCCCGCACGCTTCTAGATTTGATCTTTATTTATTTCTTGATTTTATGTAAATTTTTATAATTTTTTATAATAATATTTATTAATTTATTAATTTTATATCATGTTCTAACAATCTAAGGCCTATGTCCTTTCTTTTGAGAAATATATTACATATACTATAGGTTTTAATTTGGCCCTTGTTCAGTGAGGTTCCACCTTGCTTAGCATATACAGCATGATTGTTTAGCTTGTCCATGAAAATTGAGGCTAATGCATTGGTTATAGCTTTTTTGCCGTATGCTTTATACATTGTTACTTCAAATTTAGTTAACGAAACATTTCACAATTTACATCATTCATGTTGATTATTCTCATCATGGATTTAATTTTAGAGAGAATTTATGCAATTCTAACATGCACAGTCTTTTTATGTCATTTTAACTCCATATACTATCATGAGCTCATGCGTGGGCCAATCATAGCATTTAAGCCATGAGAGAGAATCTTTTTTCTGTGCTGATACCGTCCAAGTGTCTAGGGAACTTAAACTAATTGAGACGTTGGATTCTTTTCACCATTTTCCCTTCAAACATTTGTCCCATATCAGTGCCATCCATCTTAGATTATGTCTCATAAAATTTATCAATGCTTTCTTTGGTCACTAATCCAGATAAATCAAATTGGATGGACCTGCTTCCACCAAAAACACGGACCGTGGCACTTTGCTAACAGGGATCTTCTTGGTGCTAGGCTGCTGGCTGTAAATTAATTTATGACTAAAGATATCATTTCCACTAATATGTGAGATATTATCCGCTTTGGCTCATAATCATCTTTAGACTTCGATAGGTCTTAAGCTTCAGTGGACTTTGGTTATTTAGAACCTCACGGTTTTGCTCTTTAAAAAGCGCCTCATATGAGAAAAAAGATTTCAATCCATATAAATTATACCTTCTCCTGACTAATAATCGATGTGGGACTAAAGATGTCCTTCCCACTACTACAATATAATCATTGCTAAGTTTTCACCTTAGCATTATTGTAGTTTAAGGAAAGATGACCACATTGATTTCTTACCAAATCAAACTCAAAACTCAACAATATATGTTTTTTTTTAAATTATCTGTACTTGTATATTTCTAATAAAAGATGATTGCATTTTTGAATGGGTATTCTGCCATTTAAATTGCCATCAATTATTGATTGTCTAGGAGCATACACAGAGAAGGTTGTCAAGATAAAATTTCTTGGTATGCTGTGTATTTTTCACACATTAAGGTATTCATCTTTATTTTTTTCTTAACATCATACTACCATTTTTTTTTTAGCATCCTTAAAAGTATATGTAGGTAATCTTATCCTCAACATTGGCCCCCTGCCGATGGTGATTTGGCTAATCGTCCTGCTTCTAGATGCCATCAGCTCTTGATAAATAAATAATTACACTGTTGTTCTATGGACTGGGGATGCTTAATTTGAAATGTGGTTTGGACTAGGGCTGTGTTGTGCTGTGATCTTGTTGCGGATGTTTATAAATTATAAAACTTCTATCTGCTGTGTCAGAGCCAATCCAAGCAAATCAAGATAGGTATTCACCAAGCTCACCATAGATATTGCTATTCACATTTTGTCTGATATATTACCAACATCTTATATTCAGTAAGTATCCAAAGAGCAACTGCTTGATGATGCAAAGCAAGCGCAACTAGAAGAGGGAAATATGACTCCTCATGATTGTCGAAATCTGTTTAACATCATTTGATGAGCTTCTATGATTAATTATTAATTTGTGATTATGTTTTGTATTGTTTTGTGCTTGATATCTTTACAACCAAATGGTTGATATTACATTTTACCAGGATAAACTTATTTATTTTTAATGAATCAACCTGTTATCTTAATGTTCAAATCATCATAACTTGATTATTGTCTAATCATTGGAAAAAGCACTTATTAGGAATCTTCATGTGTACATAAGCCAAGTACATAAAAGGCATATTCTGCATTTTCTGGATAATTTGATCCGCAAGTTTGTCAGATATATAACTAATCCTGCACAGCTTAGAACTCTATTATTGCCAACGTACAATCATGTAGGATAAGACATGCATGCATCCTGTTTGTTTAAATTTTAATTACTATGTGGAGATTGGGTATTTCCATGAATGATGTCCTAGGTGCTTACCAGATCCATTCTGTTTTTTGTTGCTAAATGCTACAATACCATGTGTAGTTTTTAAGTTGTCCTTCTGTAGTTCGGAACACTAATGCTGATAAGGCTGTTGCTCTGTCTAAAAACTCATGCTTTATATTTGATCCTAGATGAGATGCTAAAGCAAATCAACACACTCCAAAACAACAACTTGGAACTATGGACTGACTTTAAAGTGACAATATTAAGAAATAAGAAGTCATGAAAATGATCTTTTAGCATGCATCAGGCTGTTGGAGATATGTTGTTTATGTACCATAAAAATCATGGTTTTCATTCATGTGCATATGGTTGCCAGCACATTTATGGTATCGTTAAAATTATGATTTATAATTTTGGCAATTTTTATGTTCTATTTATTTCTTTAGTCTATCGATCTAACTGAACAATTGGACATAGTTATGAGATAAGTTTGGTATATTTTAAAATTATGGAAGAAAATACTTTATATCAGTTTGTGTTATAAAGCTTGAACAGGACTAAGGTCTCAGAGTCATCGGGAGAGATGGAGCTTGTTCATATTTCAGTAGTGGGAATCCAGCCTGTGTGATAAGAGATCTCTTGAAGAAGATTCAATATGGTAATAACTGACTAATTGGTTGGTCAAAAAGCGTGTGTGGTTTATTTGATATAGGAGTTATAGATTTCATCCCATTCCTATGGTGATTAGTACTCTTGTGTAGTAGTTAGAAAGAGTTTTAACTCTAAATGAGATCCAAGATGATATTTTCATGAGATGTGATTCTACACAAATCCTTAGAGGGGCTTACCTATATGAGAGTATCCATACAGGGCCACGAATATGAGATTTGGGCTATCTCTAGTAACTCTTATGAAAAATAAGATACATGTGCAGGACCACTAATGCATAGACTAGTAATGAAGAAACTTTATACTATGTATACGGTAGTTGAAATCTGGATCAAAGAACATAGTTCAAGATTTGGTTCACTTCGTTTCTTTCAGATGGAAACTATTCACACTAAGTAAGGTTAAGTTATCTTATCCATTAGATAGTATAAGCATCCAGAAATTTATATTATTTATTTTATAATTTTTTGAAAAATTTTGAGTTTTATGCGGGATTGTTCGCTCAAATTTCTATAGTACCCTCTAAGTATTTAATTTATAGTTTAAATATTTAATTTCTTCATTATTATGATTTAATTTTTGATCGTTAGATTCTTAATTACCAACGATCATGTGTATTTAATCTTATTTTTATTTTTTAGCCGTTGGACTCTGTATTAAATGTTTTGACCGTTGGGCTCCTTATTAAGATTTTAATGAGTCAATAAAAGCCCCAACGGTCATAAACAGTTATAAATAGTCATATTGGTTGGCTATAAAAAGATCCTCTTGGGACCTGATCAAGTATGCAATCCAAGAGTCTTTTAATATTCTTTCTTGGATGATTCACTCTTCAATTATAATATTCTTCTTTTTTCATCTTCCAGATGCTGAAAGAGTCTTCATCAACCTCCTCCACAGTCGTGTTCATAAGAGGAAGATACCGAACGTATTTTGGGATGGTGTTTCTGGATATTTTCTGTACGAGCGATGGAAATACGTCTTAGGATAGTACCTCGCACGCTTCCGATTTGATCATTTTTATTTTAAATTTCGATAAGTTATTTGCAATATTCTTTTACAATCAAAATTTTTATTAGTTTTCTTAAATCATATCTGATTTTAAATATTGTTCTAACAAAATAACCAAACAACTATTTGTGTAAACCTATTTATTTATTTATTACAAACTTGTTTTAACAAAAATTGCCAACCAAGAAGCCCTTATATGATTTTTGGTAACTAGGTTGTATAATGAATGAGTTGTTAATTGGCAGCTTGCATTTTGCTTGTACGTTCTCTTGGCTTGCTTGATCAGTAACCAGCAGAACATGAGTCATATCAGCTTGGTTGTGTGCTGACTACATATGGTGTAAGGTGCAGAAAAATTATCAACACCATATTTATAACTTGATATTGATGAGCTATTTTTGACAAAAAGGAAAAGAGAAAAGGGCATTGTGTTATTAGCTCAAAATCTACCAGCTCATGTTCATGGGCCACTTGGAAAATTGCTCAATTTCATGTGCACTCAATTGGCATCTTCTACTTTCAGATTTTATTCTCTTGCTCCTGAGGATTCAGAGGGGGAGGAGCTCTTTCATTCACACCCAATATTTCAGTCTACCATCCCTTGAAATCCACATAGATGGTGCATTCTCATTTGACTTAATAAGTTTGGATCATGGTGGCGATCTCCCATTTATATCGGTATTCATCAATCAACCGTTGCCCCGCTAGGTGCATGCATGTGCATGAGAGAGAGAAAGAGCTCAATTTGTTGGTTTGGATTTTGCATTTCATTCAAAAGAATAACATTCATATAAACAATTTGAAATCGAGCCAATTCAAAATTAAATGAGCTGAACTTGCCTAGTTTGAGTTGGTTTTGAGTCAGCCATGTTGAATCTCAAGCAAGTTAAGATGGAGATAGCATGAGCTTGATTATGCTTCACTTATCAGCAATTTTCACTATCAACTCATGTTTAAACGTTCTTATTTTGGTACTTCTTTCCAACTAAGCGAAATGCTAAGAAGGCACATAATTTGTAGCACTTTCACTTTTAAGGACAGATTTATGAGTCCAATGGGATCCAATTGACCACTCAAACAACCAACATGGAATTCATATCATCAAAATATATGCTATCTAAAATTGGCAACAAGTTAGCTCCCCTCCTCATGCAAATGGCTCTTCTAGTCTACTAGGAGCCATCATTGTCTTGGAAGAATGATAGATGCAATCTTGAAGCACCATACCATTTCTCCTTGGATTTCACATGAAAGTTGATGCAAAGTAGGTGGGGGCCAAGGTAATCGCTTTTTCTTTAATAAATAAAAAAAAAAAAAGAAAGCAACATGAACAGGAGGCGGTTGTAGGGGATCCTACCCGGTAGCCACCCCACACAATTATGGCTGTCGCACGACCTGAGATCCGTGTCTATCCTTCCAGATCGATCCGACGGCTACTTTCGCTGTTCGGAGCCCAGCAGCAAACCGAATCTTGCTCCACCGTAACGGTCGGAAGCCATCTCGTTCCCGTCCCTTTCCATCTTCCCCCACGTGTGGTTTACGTGTCACCTTCCTTTGGGACCCACAATGTCGGGTTGCCGGACGTGCCAGCTTGCGATTGGACAAAAGTTTGGCCCCACTACGAGTCAAACTCTGGTCATCGAAACTCCATCGCGGGCGTGTGGGCCGATGGGGCCCACCAAAATCCTGGTTTCAGCTCGAAATAACGGCACTCCGGGCCTAGTTAATGATGCCATTAGCGAGATGGCTCTGTGGGCCCCATTTAGAAGCCAATAGGAGAGCGACACTTCATCAAGAAGGGAGCAAAACGCTGTTCCAGGCGACCCAGCTGAGCTCGCCTATTCGGCTTCCCCTTCTTTCCCCTCTCTCTCTCCATGAAGGCAGAAAGAAGGAGAAGAACAACACCGCTGTTGCGACCTCTCCTCTTCTTCCTCTCAATGTCTCGCTCGATGCGATTCTAAAACCCTAGAGATCGCTATTGCCTCGAAAATTCTCCAATCTGCTTCGCGCGATAGATATCGCCGCCTCTGATTCGTCATAGGTTCGAGGCGGGATTGCTCGTTTCTGGCATTAAGGTAGGTCTAGTGGTTCTTGCGCGGATTTCGGGTTTGGATCAGGACGGGGAAGCGACGGCCGCCGCTGGCGGTGCCGGCGGATGGCGTTGTTCAGGAGGCTCTTTTACAGGAAGCCACCGGATCGGCTTCTGGAGATCACCGATCGGGTTTACGGTAATGCGTTACTCGTCCCTCATTGTGTTACAACCTCGAAAACCTGGAACATTTTTAGCTATCTTGGTTCGTTTCCTAAAGCTTGGGGAATTTGGTGGATTAGGGTTTCTTTCCTGGTGATTGTGAAAAGCTCATGTTCTTGCGGTTGGCATTATGGATTTTGTGCTTTCTGTGGTTAATTTAAGGTTCGTGGGGTAATTTTGCTATAGAAAGTGAGTGGGGTTCTTGTGGGATTCGGATACTCTGAAGCAAATTGTAGTTTTGAAACTATATCATAGCTATGTTTGTTTTGTTCACTTATTGAACTATTTTATCTGTGGAACTGATGCAAAAGTGAAAACTTTTTTTTTGCTTTCCCGGGAGGGTGTCAAGATGATCCTGTTAATGTTTCTCGACAATGTTGCTATGTGGTTTGTTATTTTTTGGCATGAGAAGCATTAGAACATGTTCTTGCTTCACTTTTCTGTTCTTTAAGATTTTCAGGATATTGAAAGTTTATATTGTAGTTTTGGCATCTACATTAGCTATTGCAGAATTTTCTTAGTTTTGCTCTTCTTACAGTTATTCCCTGTGCATTTGTTTAAGAATTTGATGTTTCAGTCTGACTCATACACGATCTGAGAGTAGTTTCTCGGTGAAAGAGTATTGTTATCTGTAGCTGTTTCCGATCTTTGGCGCCTTGGGCTCTCTAGGAAATAATTGACAGCTTTAGCGATCCTTACTTTTTCAGAAAAGTATCATAGGTTTGGATTTTTAAGCTAGAAAATTTGGAAAGCATATTAATCTCGAGTTTCTTTTCCTACAAAATTTTATTCAACTCTCCGTCAACTAACTGGGTGTACTTGCAGTGTTTGACTGCTGCTTTTCTTCGGAAACCATGGAAGAAGATGAATATAAGGATTACATGGATAAAATTTTTCCCAGCTTCAGGGTTATTATTCTGATGCTTCATTTATGGTATTTAACTTCAGAGAGGGTGAAAGGAAGAGCCAAATTTCAGGAATCTTATCCCTATATGACATAATTGTCAAGCATTACCCTCGTCAATATGCAGGGTGTCCACTGCTTCCTTTGGAATGATCCATGAATTCTTAAGGTTGAGTGACAACTGGCTTACATTAGAAAGGCAGCAAAATGTCTTGCTGATGCATTGTGAGAGAGGCGGATGGCCTGTGCTTGCATTTATGCTTGCAGGTCTTCTGATCTACAGGAACAGTACAGTGGAGAACAGAGGACTCTGGAAATGGTGTATAAGCAAGCTCCTAAGGAGAGCCTCCATCTCTTGTGTCCCTTGAACCCTCAATCTTCCCATTTGAGATATCTTCAATACATATCCAAATCAGACAGTGGATCAGAATTGCCTCTGCATGATGTTCCCTTTATTTTGGATTGCCTAATCCTTAGGACTGTTCCAAACTTTGACGGGAAGGGGCTGCAGGCCGGTAGTTCGTGTCTATGGTCGGGACCCCTCAACCCCATCTGACAGAAGTTCCAAGGTTCTTTTTTCGACTTCAAAGACTAAGAAGCATGTTTGCCACTTCAGCCAGGTAAGTTTAGTACTTTGGACAGAAGGGGATTACTGTTCTGAATTTAAGATTACTGGTTTTGTACTGTAACTGCAGGAGGACAATGCACCAATAAAATAAATGTTCATTGCTCTGTTCAAGGGGATGTGGTCCTTGAATGCAACCATATGGATGAGGATCTGAAGGATGAGGAGATGGTGTTCAGGGTTATGTTCAACACAGCCTTTATTCAATCTCATATTTTGCTGCTGACCCTTCAGGATATTGATATTGCTTGGGATGCTCAGGACCAGTTCTCAAAGGACTTCAAAGCAGAGGTAGGTGCTGGTTTGTCTTACATTAAGCAATGTCTGTTACTGATATAATAGGAGTTGACTTGCCTGAATCAGGTACTCTTTTCAGACTTTGAAGCTGAGTCAGATGTCAACATAGAAGCGGTAGCTGAGGACGAGGATGCGATGGAAGTTGCTTCAACAGAGGAGTTCTTTGAGGCAGAAGAGATTTTCAGCAATCCAGAATGGCAGGATGGACACAGGGATCTAGACATCCAGACAGCTCTTTCACAAATACGCTAAGTGATGTAAGTCCCAGATCTGAAGTGTCATATCTGGATGCTGAAGTGAGAAGAAGTTTAGAATTTAACGACCTTGAAAAAGACTCGAATATCATTAAGAACCAAGAAGTAACTACAATGGATGACACAAGTAGCATGCTTCATACCCCAACGGAGAGAAACATGCATACCAGCTATGTCAAACACGATATAAATCTTGTAACCAAGGTAACAGGTACCTTAGACAAGATGATCGTCGAAGCAGATTGCCCAGCTTTGACAATTGAAGAGAAGAGTACATTAGATAATTCCAAACAGGATATGGAGCAGATTGTTGACATAGCAGTTGAGGAGATGACTGCATCGGAAATTAGTAATTTCAAACATAATATTGAAGGACATGTAACAAGAATTACTTCAGATGATATGGATTGTAAATTAGAAATACCAATATTGGAAGATGAGGGAAAGAGCACATTAGAAATCAGAGTTTCCAAAGAGGATGCAGAGAACAATTTACTGAAAAGAAATCAATTCTGGATGAAGAGAGCCCTAAGTTTGAGACACCTAGGGTAGGACATGATGTATGGTACAAACTAGAGACCAGTGATTCCAGCAAGGAACAGAAAATGCTGTGACTGAAAATGGGGGGAGCCTAGCATTATGTATGAGAGAATCGAGTTTGATTTTCAAAACAAGAATATGAGAAGTTCGAGCCTTCGATGTCAGAGGAACTACAAGCAAGTAGTATGAAACCACCTTCAAGTTCATTCTTGTCTGAACAAAGGATTGAACAGCAGGAATATCTAAGTAATAACACACAATGGATCCCTCCAATACAAGGCTCTGATGCTACTTTTGTGCATGTGCCACCTCATCCTGATTTGGAATTTCCTTCAATTTCTCAATATCATGTTGCTGGCAAAATTGAAAATGGTCCAATTCCTTCTTTGACAAGTACAATTATAGCTTATGCATCTCCAACAACTCAATCATCACCAACTAATATGCCTTCTACAAGTTTCATTTACAATTTTTCACCCTTTTCATGTCCTCCTCCTCCACCTTTGCCTCCATCCTTGGAAACAAGAGAAGCACTCCAAGCCCTTCCCATTCTCCACCACCACCACCTCCTCCCCCTTTTGGGACCACAATGATTGCTTCTTTTTTCATCCCTCTCGTTTAGCTCTATCTTCCCAAATGGAAGTAACCCATCAATCTCTTATTCCTATTCCACCCCACTTCCTCCAACATATAGTACAATTACCACAATTGCTCCGTTATCTCCACCATTGCCTCTCCAACCTCCACTTGTATGTGCAGTTCCATCTCCTCCCCGACCACCTCCACCTCCGCCTCCACCTCCACCACCCTTGCATCCAAGAGCATCCTCCAAAAGCCTACCTCCTTCCCCTTTGCCTTTAGGCCCAATAACATCTCCAAAGGATGGTTCCCTCCCTTTTCCTCAGCCTATGACCAAAAGAGCAGCCACTAGCTACTCCCCTCCTCCCCTCCATCATTTGTCCACTCAAGATCATCCACCAAAGTTCCCCACCCCACCCCACCCCTCCCATTTGGAATAAATCAGGCATGGCATCCTCTCCATCAATAACCTACCAAGGAGTAATATCTCAAACTCCCTCTTTCCCTTAGGTCTCCTCTTTTTCAGCATAGTGTTGGTGGATCAATTACTTCCTCATCACCTCTTTCACCATCTAAAAGGGATGTAGTTGTCACAAAAGACCCTCCAACATCTCCACCCTCGCCATTTTTAGTGACTTCATCTAATATTTCAGAAAATGTGATCACCACATCCCCTATTCCAACTTCTCCCCTTCCATGCATACAGAAGCTTTGTTTCCACCTTCATCCTTAAGAGCTTGTGTAGAAACTCCACCTCAACTGCCACCTCATAAACTACATTTAGGGCCTCCACTACCACCCCTCCCCCTCCCTTTAGAGCGTGTAAAGGAACTCAACCTCCTTCCTCACCTACGTTGCTTGAGGCTCATGTTAGAGTTCCATCATTGCCCCATCCCTCTCCCCCTATTTCCAAAGGTCTTGAAGGAGCTCCACCTTCATCCCGACCTCACACCTTGGAGCTTATGGAGGAGCTCTTCCTCTACCACCGCCACCGCCGCTGCCTTCATTGCCACCACCATCACCACCACTTATGGCTCATGGAGGAGTTACATTGCCAAAGCTAGATCTTCTAAAGGGCTTGGAGGAGCTCCACCTCCACCCCACCTCCACCTTCCAAAGCTTATGGAGTTCCACCACCACCACCTTGCCCACCCTTGAGAGGGCAGGTAGGAGCTCCACCCCACCTCCACCCCACTCCCTAGAGCTCATGGAGGAGTTCCACTGCCACCTCCTCCCCCTTCCTCTAAAGAGCATATAGGTGCTCCACCGTTGTCCCTCCCTCTTTCTTTGGAGAGCATATAGGAGCTCCACCATTGACCCCGCCCCCAGCCTCTAGGGCTCATGGAGTTCCTCCACCACCCCTCCCCTTTTCATAGAGGACATGTGGGAGCTCCACCACCAGCCCCGGCCCAGCCCTAGGGCTCATGGAAGAGTTCCATTACCATTATCTTCTGCTATACCTGGAGGACATGCGGGAGCTCCACCGCCACCCCACCCCACCCCGCCCCCAGCGTTGATGGAGGGGTTTGCTACCACCTCCACCCTTTGGAAGAGTTTCATTATCATTACCTTCCGCTGTACCTAGAGGATATGTGGGAGCTCCACCGCCACCCCACCCCACCCCTAAGGCTAATGAAGGAGTTTGCTTCCACCTTCACCCTCTAGAGTATGTGGAGGACCTCCACCTCCACCTCCACCAGCACCACCTAGAGGGCGTGGAGGTGCTCCACCTCCACCACCACCTCCTGGAGCATATGGAGGAGCTCCACCACCACCACCTCCTCCTGGAGGACATGGAGGAGCTCCACCTCCACCACCTCCCCTAGAGGGCATGGGGGACTCCACCTCCACCACCTCCTCCAGTAAGCCGCGCACCTGTCCCTCCAGCTCCTCCTAGGGCCCCAGGTGCTCCTCCACCTCCTCCAGGTGCACCTGGTGCTCCTCCACCTCCGCTAGGTGCACTTGGTTCTCAAGCTGGCATAAGAGGCTTATCACCTAATTCCCTGGTTGGGGAAGGGGCCATGGGCTTTCACGTTCTACAGGGCCAGGTCCACCTGCATCAACTAGAAGATCATCACTAAAGCCATTGCATTGGGTCAAAGTAACAAGAGCGATGCAAGGAAGCTTATGGGCAGAACTACAAAACATGCCGATGCTCATAGGTATCATATATTTTGTTCATCTGCATATCTGATAATTAGATGTTTTGGATACTTATGACTTTTTCTGACATTCTTGCTAATGTTAGTTGGCAGTAAAGTTTGATAGGTTGTTAGCCGCAACCTTGGTTTCCTTGTCCTCCTAATTCTCAGTAAGTTACCTTTTTAATGCAGTACTTCAGAATTTGATGTACAAGAACTTGAGTCACTCTTCTCTGCGGTGGTTCCAAAATCAAAAGATAGTTCTAAGTTAGGAGGGCGTAGCAAATCTGCTGGATCTAAATTGGATAAAGTTCACCTGGTAAATCATCTATAGCATTACAGTCTCAAAGAGAAAGATATCATAGGACCTGAAAATGTCATTACCTTAGTGCTATGATGTTACTGAAACTGGAGCTTATTATGCTTCTATGATACATGTTGATCAATTTACATGCCTGTCATCTAGATTTAAATGTCTTATCTGCATGTATGTATTTCTTATTTTCCTATTATTTTTATGTCAAGTGTTGCAAGACTGGAATAAGAGTGTTAGAACACAATGCAGACAAAGTGGTTCTTGACTGCCAAAGATGGTTGTAAGTCATTGTTTATTGAGAAATTCATTGCTAACTAGTACCAACACATGAACTTAGATTTCTTTTTCGAACGTTTTCCATTTTGAAAGTTTCATTGGTATTTGGCTAATGATTTAGTTCCAAAGCCAAAATTTAGGTTTAGTCCAGGTAGTCTCCTAAATACACAGCAAATAGGCTTAGGCAACTTGTTCCTGCTGACTGAGTCAAGCTGGGTAAGGCATAATTGGTTCAGGTTGTGCTTAAGGCACTTTATAATGTATTGGACCAGGCATGGTTTGCAATGTATAGTTTTGGAATCCCTTGTCCTGTCTTCGTTGTGACATGTTAGGATAGATAGCTACTTCACATTGTATGCCTTGACCATATTTGACACTATTGGTTTAGGACATCTGTCAGAGTACTTATTTCATGTATCCTATTAAAAAAGATCATGGGTACTCCTGAGTATGTCTCCAAAAGATGAGGGAAGAGTTCTTCTTTTCTCTTGAAAAATATAAATGTTGACTTTCTAATAATGGATGTGATGGATGGTTAACTTTAGAGTTTGTGACATTGATGTTTTGTATGGTGTATGCCTCTTTTCTTTGATAAACCATGATGCTGCATTGGTTCTTTTACACACACACACACACACACACACACACACACACACACACACACACACATATATATATATGTGTGTGTGTGTGTGCATGCGCGCACGCATGTGCGTGTGTTTGTGTGTAAGAAAAAGAAACACCATCTCAAAGATTCTTGTATCAGCATATCCAGAATGGTGTATAGGATCTGGATTTGTCACCAGGCTTCATAGGTGACATGTTAGCACCTCTAGTTGCACTAAAACACACCCCTTGCTTGTGGTGGCAAAAGGATTGCAATAAATGGATGAGTGTCGAATAGCCTAAGTGAGAAGGGGAAGATTAGGCTTCTTGAATCAAGTCAGCAGAGGAGAGAAGAGGAGGCAAACAAGTAGTCATTATTTGAGGTGTTAAAAGAAGAATGGAGGCAAAGAATGAGCAAATATTTAGCAATCAAAAGAGGGCATCACAGATTATTTTTAAAGGAGGAATTACGGCCTCAACACTTTTTAGTATCAGAGAGATGTGGAATTTCTGTAGGTTATGACTGGAATTCACATTGAATGAGTCAAAGACGTTTTTTCCATGGCATGTACCATGGGAGAGAAGGAATATTCTCAAAAATCATTGGTACAAAATAAAGAAGAAAAACCTCCTTTATTGGAGGACCTACAAAAGTTTGCTGTATGGAGATAATAACCAAAACAGCTGGCAAATTGTTACATTATCTACTTTTTTGCCTTCATGGACTGGATTCTTCACACTAATGCACTAGTCTGCATGACGAATATTTATATACTAAGTTACTAACTATATAAGTTTCTTTTTCTTTTAATGAGGAAATTCTTTATTTATTTAATTATCTCAGTTTCCATATCATTGTATCAGCAGTCTGAAGCTCTGTTTATGATGATTCAAAATAAGTTGAGAGAAATGATTGTAAATAAATTTACCTTTTCTAATTATAGAGCATTTTCTTATTTTCTTTATTTGAGTATTGTAATACATGGGTATTATTGGATGCTGGAAAGAACACGCACTAGAAATGCTGCTTTAGGAAATGAGATACCTATCCATACAAAAGTACTAGAAAGGATCTTTTTGATAGCACATAATTTTGGTGAGGATGTGTGCTGGATGCAGCCAAGTTACACACTTGGACAAATTGAGCTGATCGACTCTTGTCGTTTGCACTGATTATTTTTCATCATTTGATGACCATAGTACCCAGTTAATTGCTAAACAATTTTCTTACTTCCTATCGATTATCCACTATAGCTATCTTTCTATGATCCTAGAACCAATAAAATTCCACATATGGTGGTGTGCTTGCTTCTGAATCTCCTCAGAATCTTGCATCTGCTATCTCAGCATTTCTTTGCATCTGCATGCACTTCTGGTAAGTGGTAACTAGTGACTGTAATTAATCTCAAGCTTGTTTTAGTTATTTTGTTCGAGAATTAAAGGACCTGATATCTGTTTATGTGATCAAGGCTAATAACATATGGACATTTTAGATTGCTATTTTCTTCAGAAGTGGAAAAGGGGAAACTTTTTGCATTCTGAGTCTCATTTACCTATCAGTGACCTTAAAAGGTTTCTATTAAAATTCTACTTGGATATTTGACTTATCTTTGACTATCATATACTCTCTAGTCTATACAATGCAGCAGATTTTATATGCTTCTGACTGTCTTTAGGTGCCTCATAATAATTAAGCACCTTCACTTTTCACTGGTTGCTATCATAATTTTTTTTGGACTTGATTGATGTAATTTTTTCTTTAACCATGATCTAAGTATTATCAAACATATGGATGTAGGCTATCTTTGAATTTGAATTACCGTTTTGCTGATAAGCTCAGGTGCTGACTTTCTTGTAGATTGATCTAAAGCGGGCCAATAACACTGAAATCATGCTGACAAAAATCAAGATGCCTCTATCTGATATGATGGTAAGCTTAATGCAATTAGCTTTTCATGCAAGCTGTGTGCTGGTAATCTGTTTTCATCGAGACATCTTAAAGAAGATACTCTAGAGTCTAGCCTGTCAGATACTGGCAATTCATCTTAAAAACTACATATAATTGTCAACAAGATATAAATTGGTATTCTCTGTGTAGAAAGCATAAGTGATACTTGGATCTGGACTAATCTTATCATATTGTTTCTCATTTTACTTGATAGTCTGCCTTGACATGACATTTGCCTTAAATTATATGTTCTTTAAGTTTGGCTGCTCTCCTTCTTGTTTGAAATGATCCTAAAATATAGTTTGTCATATTGGAGGAGCAAGTTTAGAGAGAGCTCCACTATCATTTTCTTCAGTTTTGGAGAGTAAGGGAGGGTGGACCCACTGAGAATTCATAAAGATAATGAATAAATAAAACAAAATATTAAAGTGGTGAGAGAGGGGGACAAGAGGAGAGAAGGTGGGAGAGTGGGGAGAAGAGGAGTTAGGGCAAGCGGAGGAGGCTGCAAATGGTGTTTACAGAGGAGGATTTCTCTAGTACCATATTGGGCCATTCTAGGAAGTGGGGATTAGTTCTGGTGATAAAAGCCTTGGTCAATTATTTGTTGAGGAAGGCACTTTTTTTGCGTTCCAGACAAATAATCTAACATGGGATGACAATAAGATCTACCTCTAAGCCTCTTCGTAAATCAAGTGGTTCTCTATAACATCCAAATTCCAAATTGAGTGGAGAGAAGTTGGCCAATCTCTAATGTTTAGTTTAAATTTGAAACTTCTCCTCATTTCTTTGGAGAGTGAATTCCACTATTATGATTAGCACATAAATCTCAATGGGTACTTATACCACTTGAAATTCAAGAGGAACCACAACTATGGTTTTATGGAGCTATGACTCTAAACTATAGAATAAGTACAATTTGGATTTTTTGAAGTATTTTGTATGGATCCCTGGCCAAAAGTAAAACAATAGAAAAGGGAAGGAGTGAAGAAAGTGGAGCAGAGGGAAAGTGGAAGAAGAAATTATTACCTCATTCTTGTGACATGAGATCTTCCTTTGAAAGATTCCAGAGGAGGAGAGTGTAGAGATTGAAGCTCTAGGAATTTCAGAAAATAGAGAAGCCCTAGGAGCCTTGACAAGGAAGAACAAAATTGAAATTGACATATGAGAGGGAAAGGAGTATCTTGCCCAAGTTTCATGGTCATTTATTCTAGTATTTTAATGGACAACCTTACATTTTCTATTATGCAACATAGCTACATATTTTAACTTGTCAAAAATAAAATGGTCGTGCTGCATATGTTACAAAAACTGAAAAATCAAACTAATATTACATGTTATGTTTAATGGCATATGAACTAATATGTGACAAGGTAACAAATGATATAATTTAAGACAAACTAACACTTCAATATAACAACGTAGCCATTAAATATTAGAATTTAGAAGACATGGTACACATGCTAGTGTTTTTACTACATGGAACCCAACATAGTCATGGATAATTTGATACCTAGACTGCAATTACTCCTGCATTTATTTCAACTCTTTGCATCCTAGTGACATGATGTACACTTTCCTATATAGAAAATCGCTCTTTCTTCCCAATCCATATAGACTCTTATTCTAGGATAATTTTGAAGGATTGTCATCTAGTTGAACAAATAAAATGCATATTTTCTTACCCTTAAATTGATTTTTAAGGTTCTATTGCATGCCTATATTTTGCCAAGGCTGAATTAGCATATAGTCATTACCAGCTCAAGCAGTATATATTAGGTCGAGAGCCAGTTATAAACCATTCTTAAACTTTGATGGATCATAAGATATGTCATATTCATTAGCAAGATATGAAGAATTGTCTTGAATCAAGTGGTTCAGGGCAAGGTTTGCAGACTCGGTACTGATGCCCATGCCGGTTGGCCGGCGATACGGCTGGATACAAATCCATACCAGATTGGACCGACACGAAGTGACGGGGCAGGGAAGAGAGAGGGAGAAGAAAGAGAGGAAGAGAGAGGGGGAGAAGGAGAGGAAAAAGGGAGAGGAGAGAGAGGGGAGAGAAGAGGAAGAGAGGGCCTTCGGCAGCCGTCGGAGGCCATCTGGGATCTTGCCAAGTGTCGGTACGCACAGAGAGAGAGAGAAGGAGAGAGAGTGGGAGGCCTTATCGGTTCATCGAAGGCCCTCAAAGGCCTTCGGACGGATGGCGGCAATGCCGCCATGAGCTCTTCGACGGTCGATGAGGCAGCACGAAGGGAGCGGAGAGCGGTTGAGGGCCATAGAGGACGGTGGATTCGAAATAGGGTTTGCAACTATTTTGATTTTTATTTTGATTTTTAACGGCGAAGTCGGCAGCAACATTGCCGACTTCACCCTTTTTTAAAAAAAATTCGGATGCTGAAATTAAAAAATAAAATTTACGAAGTCGGCAATTAGGTTACCGACTTCGCACATTAAAATCCAAAAAAAAATAATGAACAGGGCGAACCCCTGTTTCGAAAATGAAGAAGGGGGTGGAGGCCCTCTGGCTCGATCGCCCTCAGGCCCCTTGACGTGAGGTCACTAGCTGCCGGAGATGTCGCGGCGGAGGCGTCATCCATTCGGAAGTCTCTGATGGACTCTGGAGGCCTGGTAAGGACCTCCCACTCTCTCTCCTTCCCTCCCTCCGTGCGTACTGACCTCGGCAAGATGTCGGATGGCCTTCGATGGCTGTCGGAGGCCCTCTCTTCCTCTCTCTCTCCTTCCCCCCTCTCTCTTCCTCTCTTTTTTCTCCCTCCTTTCGAGAACCATTTTGGACACCAGAACCATCCCAGTTGCCCATTGGTCCGGCTCGGTATGGGGTGTACCGACCGGTTCGGGTTGGTATAGAATTTCTTAGTTCAGGTTGTATTAAATTGAATCATCCAGGAACCAGAATAATTTAGGCCAAGAAAAGCGGAACCATCTTGAACCGCTTGGTTCAAGGCATATCGAGCTGTATCGGCTGTGGATTGGGATGATTCTAACAATGAAATTGAGAACCAGTGAGAGAGGGGGAGAGGAAGGAAAGATAGGAAGAGAGAGAGAGGAGGGAAGAAGGGAGGGAGAGAGGGAGAGGCTGGCAGTAAGCGGTGGCTACTGGAACGGGGTTGAGGGAGGGGGGAGAGAGGGCTTTGAAAGCCCTCTCTCCTCTATGCATCGAAATAGAGGCTTCGAAAGTCCTCTTGCCCCATCCCACGGCCTTGTCTCGGTGGCCGTTGCTTATCACCACCCTTTTTCTCTATCTCCCTCCTTCCTTTCTCTTTGTCCCTCTCTCTTCCTCTCCTCTCTCTCCTTCTCCCTCTCCCCCTCCACCTCTCTTTCTCCCAACTGCTCTCGCTTTCTCCCTCTCTCTTCCTCTCTCTACTTCCTCTCCCCTTCCCTTCCTGGTTGGACACAACATTGGGGTGTACCCTATTGTATAGCTAGCCTACCAGAATAGGTGCTGATTCTAGTCTTACGAATCTTGGTTTAGGCACTCGATACCAAGCAGTTCGAGAACCAGTTAGCACCACCCCAAGTTGGGCCAAACTATTACTAACCAATTTTGTCTAGTTTCAAGCAATTCTTACTTGATTCCCTTAGCTGAAGGAAACCCTTTACAAAAGGAGAGGGGCCCTGGCCCTTCAATCCATCTCTTCTTGACACCTTAGTGCCTCTCTCTTGCCTTTGCTCAAAATCTCCCAACTTTCACCTTGCCTCTCTTCTCACGCTCCTGTCTTCAGTTCTCCCCTGCACCACTAGCCTAGTAGATTGTAGTGGCGATGGACTGCCTTAGCAAGGACCCCTTCCTTCCCCTCCTACTGGTATCTCCTCACAACTTCTCTTCTTGTGATTTTCCTTGCTGGGGTTAGGTTCTATCACTGCCACCCCACTGCTATAGATGGTGATGGCCACTATCTCCCTTTTTCTCCTTACTCTCACCATATTGCTACCTCTTTCTTTCTAGCTATTATGCCATCATTTCAACAGCCTAACTGGTCATCCTTGCCAAGTGTCCCTCGTTGATAGCCTCGTTGATCACCCTTATTATCTTCCACACTGAAAGGAGCTTGTTAGAGGCTAGAGGTCACAGATCTCATCAATTGGTAGCCAAAGCAGATTGAGGGTCAGATATCATGGACCAAAGGCTAGAGGTTATGGATTGAAGGCTAGAGATCATGAAATGAGGTTGGAGATCATAGATTGGAGGTTGAAGGTATGCTTGTTCCTTCCTCTCTCTCTCTCCCCCCTCATTTGGGTGAAGCTTAGAGGTACAGCCATGGTGCTATGTACTGTAGGTTTATATGTATGGTATGATATTGTACCAATACATCCCTAATTGGTACGATCATCTGTACTAGTTTTGCAAACCTTATTCATAGGGGTGGGCATGCACATTTACATGTGCAAGTTATTAGAAGAGTTAAGAAGGTAATCATATATATCAATGTATATGTTTTTAAGCAATTTTAATACTCTTGTAGGTTGTACCTGATGATTTATTAGATCACATAACTTTTGCATTTGCATTCGGAATTGCTCCATGCAGTGTTGTTGAAGGCACAAATAAGGTGTGATTCGGGCGGAAGGCACTCCACTTGGTGCAAGGTACTCCCAAGTAAGATTTGCCATACCGGTTGGTATTATATCATACCAGGCCTACCATATCTTACTAGTACCGAACCGATATGCAGTCTCCTACTGTATCGACACTTGGTATGCCTTGTCACCTTATACCATAGCGCATACTGACATTGTAATAATATGGTACAAGTAGGAGGTCCGGTACAAAAATGGCGAATCTTGCTCCTAGGTGCAAAATTTAGTGACTTGCCTACCAAATACACACCTTGCATGCACCTTGTTGAGGCACAAAGGCACAAAAAGGAGTGCCTTTATGATTGTTTATCTGTTGTGCATGTGCATGTGATTGTGGATGACTGCAATTTGTTTTTGTGGTGTGTGTTGTGATGGCTGTGTTTTAAGTGAGTTGTGTGTGCCTTCATGGTTGCCATAATGTGTGTTTTATAGGACCATTGGTGGGTTTGGCCGATAGTAGTTAGATGTTTGTAATTGTTTTGTATATGTTCTATTATTTTTATCAATATAGTGAGGATGGGCCTTGGTGCAATAGCAAGATTGCTCCGTTGTAACTTGGGTATCACGGGTTCAAAACATGGAAATGATCTCTCTGCATGCAAGCATAAAGATGCACACATCTGACCCTCCCTAGAATCGGCAATGACGAGAGCCTTATGCACTAGGATGACCCCTTTTCTTTATACTTATCAAATATATTCAACATCATGAATTATAGCCATACGTATATGTATGCATCTGTAGGTGCAAACATACACACATGCACACACGCATATGTATGTATGTCTGTGTGCATGCTGCATGCATGAGTGCATGTGTAAATGTAAATATATACATGTGTATGCATGTTTGCATATGTGTATTTATGTATCTTCATACATACGTAATATACCTAAAACACATAATGCACGATATTTACATGTGTGTGCATGCATGTGTGTGCACACATTTGTGCATGCGTCTTGCCTTCTTTTTAGCATGTGCCTTGCATTGTGCTTCGAGCTTAGGCTCCAATAGATCTTGGCTCCTAAGTGTCCTTGGTCCTTTAACCTCTGGCTTCATGCAATTAAGTTGTCAAAGCTCATTTTTATCTCTCTTAGATGTTAGAGTGAAGGGCTTGGTTAGCAAGTTATTATTAGATGCACAGGTTGTAATCTTTAGTAATGACCATCGTATTTGAAAACTTTTATCTTGCTAAAATTCAGTAGGCCTCTACTATTATATTTTCACATCTGATTAATAGAAATCAGAAAGGAATATAAGAATGAATAATGAACTTGACTAAATTTGGTTGATCTTGGAAAGGCATCTGAAACAACTTAGAAGTTTCATAGACCCATAAATGACACCCCATCTTCTTCTACTCTCCTTGTTTCAAGCCCCATGGTAAAAGGGAAAATTTTCACTTTAACCATCTTAAATTCTTAATATTCTCCCATGGACTTTGTTCTACTTAACAAGGGTAAATCAGTTTTAGCTGGTCTCAGCCAACAGACATCACAAATCTTCAATCCTTAAATGCATCAAGTGTGGGTTCTTTGTGGCCAAAACCCCATTGTTACCCTGTGTTTGCATTATTTGACCTGTCCTCTGGCAACTAAATCTTTGGATTGAGCTCTGCCTTCATTGCATGGCCCCACCATGTGGTTCAATCACTACATAGGCACAAGGACGGACATAGTTTTGATTAAGGTTTGCTGAACTAGTATCAGAAGTTGTATCGGCCGGCGACCGGTTTAGTATGGTATGGACATGTAACATACATGCCGGAGCTGAAATAGGGAGAGGAAAGGGGAGGAGGAGGAGAGGGAGGGAGAGGGAGAGCAGAAGAGGAAGAAGGAGAGGGGGAAGAGAGAAGGCCAAGAAGCCTCGACTATGGAGGAGGAGTTTCAAGAGCCCTGGATCTGGTGACTGATCGAGAGAGAGTAGGTGAGGGAGAGAGATAGAGGGAGGAGGGGGAGAGAGAGAGGCTGAGAACCTTTGGCCATTGACAGGAGCTTTGAGAGCCTCAGATCCGATGACAGATTGAGAGAGGGAGATGGAGAGATAGAGACCTACCTAGCCAAGGACTCATTGTCATTGTTGTAGGGTGGTGGGTTTGACTCATGGGGATGAAGGCTTCAAGATTAGGGTTTTGAAATCCAACCAAGTCATTTATAATTTTATATCTTGAACAAAAATCTTGAATCATGCCGGCAACTGACCGACCTAGTTCAGTTACTTCAGTATGCCCCCAACAGGCTGGTTTGCCACGGTTCGGCTAACCATAGGTTTGATCACCAAGGATCCATGTTTTATATGCATCTTCCCATTCCATTATAAACGAAACCGTAAGCACAAATCAATTCTCCAACTTGTAGTGGGCAGGCTCTGAATGGGTAAAGGCAAGTAAAATTCAAGTTTTTCAACCAGTCAATTGCTCAAGTTTCTTCTGATGATTGAACGTTAAATGCTTTCCTCACTTATCATCTCATATAATACATTGCCCAATTATAATTATAGAAGCAAAATAGCTCATATCACGACATAGTTTCTGATGCATTTTAAAGCCATTTGCAGGTTGCAAAGCTTTGTTTCAGTCTCCTGCAGAGCATATTCCCTAATCTATTCTGGTTCTTAAGGAACAAGAATTTGCATGCTATATGTATATACATAAATGATCATGAATCCCTTTCTTTTAATTTAAATTAATTTGGAGTCTCCTGTTGAAAATCAAAAGCACCAGAGCTTTCAATGTTCAGACTTTTGTCATATGTTTTCATTTTTCACATAAATTTAAATCGTTTGATATTTTATATAGGAAATGCTCATACATGCAGAAACTGGTGGTAGATATTTAGCTGAAATTCAGCATTAACAAAATGCAAATATTTCATGAATTTGAGCTTCAATCTTTATGTTGCTGCAGAATGCTGTTCTAGCGCTGGATGATTCAATTCTAGATGCTGATCAAGTAGAAAATCTCCTAAAGTTCTGTCCAACAAAAGACGAGATGGAGCTTCTTAAGGTGTATACAATAAAATAAATTACAGTCCCTGTCCTTATTATCCATTCATTTCTTTGGTTAAAAATTCCTATCTTTTCATTAAACAAGTCTCCTAAAGAAATCTTCTAATTACGTTATACACCATTCTGCTATTAGGGCTACACTGGCAACAAGGAGAACCTTGGAAAATGCGAGCAGGTAAACTTTGACATATTTAGCTTATGAGGTTGCATTACTTATTTCATAAGATTAAAGATAGCACAAAAAAATGCTTTTATTAGCATCTCAAATTTGGTATAAAGATAAGGAGTACAGTATATTAGCTACATCAGCATTAAAAACAGATCCATAAAGAAGTCAATTTTGTAAGCATGTTAAAAGAAATGGGAAGGAGAAAAATGCATAAAAATATGGTGCATCTTTAAAAGACCAGCAACAAAAGGTCAAAATTTGTTAATGTTATTTAGATCATTTTTTCTGCAACATGCATTTCTAAATTCTAATCATATAAAACTATAAACTCTTTTGCTATCATATAAGATTCCCAGATTGTGAATTCACTGTTTCAATAAATAATAAACTAATATTCCCTTTAGAACTTCACTAACACCTTCTTTTTCTGATGTAATAAATTGCACAGATTTTAGACCTTATCCATATGCAATTTATTGAAGTCTCCTAAGACTCCCATCCTGACTTCAAGCTCATGATTGCTCACTTCATTTTCTGATACCATAAGATAATAAATTTTGGTTTAGAATTCAAATACTGGGATCTGGATATGTAGAGCTTTTTAATTCTGACATTTTAAGTTGATCAACTTTCTTCCAGTCAAAGAAGCTTGTTGACAATAACCAGGGGTCCTTGTTGGAGCCTAACAAGCACAAGAAAAATCCCAATTAATTTATGATTATTTAATTGTAAAATTCATTTTGAAACAAATTTTTGAGGCTGGATGTTCTTTTTTATTTTTATTGAGAAAAATTATTATAACTCTGCAAGCTTTTTTTGGAAACATGGCCAGTTTATATCACATAACATCATTTTTTTAGGTTTTTTTTTTTTTTTTTTTTTGTTGTGTATACCTTATAAATATCTGAAGTTGTGCGAAGACCCTCACAAATTTACTATTTGCATGTATACCCTCATTAATTATTCTTTTAAAATGTGTACCCTTATAAATATCTAAAATTCATAAATATCCTACAAATTTACTACTTGCATGCATACCCTTATAAATTATTTGCCTTTGTGTGTACATCCTTATAAAGTACTTCATTTTGTATGTTTCCCTTAACTCAATAAAGATAGATTTGCAAAAAGAATAATTTATAGGGATATACACACAAACAGTAAATTTGTGAGAGCATATTTGCAAAAAGAATAATTTATAAAGGTATGCATGTAAATAATAAACTTGCAAGGTTATACATGCAATTTCAGACATTTATAATGGTATACATGCAAAAAACCCTTTTTAATAAACAAGGATTTATAAAACCTAATCATAGTGGTAGCAATTTTATTATTATTAATTCTGGAAATTTTATTGCAACAAAAGTTCCATTGTTTGCTATTTAGGTGTATTAATACTGTATCTTTGTTTTGCTGTGAAAATAAATTGCTTTATTAGGATCATAAACTAACCTTCATCCTAAAATGTTGTCCCTTGTTGTATGAACTTATGCATCATTTAATTTGCATGTCTCTTTGCAAGGTTGGGTTATATTATACAAATGGTGTATCCAAGCTGCAAATGTTTCAGGCTTGGTCTGGGTCTACCTTGACTAGATCCAGTTGGCATTAGCTTCTAGACTAACATTTCAATCTAGACTGATACTATTGGCTCAATAGGTCATGTTAGGCCCCTTTTGGTCTAGTTCTAGATCAGTCTAACTAGGAGCTAGGGTCAGATCATTAACTAATTTCTGTCAAATCTTATCAGGTCTATTCAGGCCAAATTTGGTTGGGTCCAATTGTGTAGTATCTGTACGAAACCTATTGGAATTTGGCCTTCTTAGGAACCGTGTTCGACAAATAGATCTGAACTTATAGGTAAATATCAGGTCCAAAATGGATCGAGCATGGATCACGTGTGGAACTGTGGATCTACCTAAGCTGCTTACACCTCTAGGCATATCAAGTGTTGTCACGTGCTTATACAAATAATTGAAGCCCTATTATGTATATGCCTGTGTCTATATAGAGTTATGATAGGATCAAGGTTTGCCATACCGGTCAGTATCATGCCATACCGGTCAGTATCATACCATACCGATACCAAACTGGTATGCAATTTCATACCATATTGACACTCGATATGCCTTGCCACTCATACCATACTGCATACTGATATTGTTATAGGATGGTACTAGAACAGGGTTCGGTACCAAGACAGCAAGCTTTAGTTAGGATGCTTTTGAGAGCACTTGGCTCCAAATGCCTCTTTGTGGAAATCAATGAAGGGCCTCTGAAAATAAATTTCAGCTGAGTTGATCATTATCTATGACAGTTAATTGGCTAGAAAACAAAAATCATAAATTTTGAGGGATTCACCTTACATCTAATAAATGCAAACAAAATTAACCATTTCAATGATATGATATCATGTTTTGGTTTGATATGTAGCTAAGAAAAGTCCAAATTAACTGAAATTGTTTTGTATATAATTTAAATATTTAGATCAAGATCAATAGTTTGGAATTGTAAATTATATAGTTTATACAATGTTTTTGCTCACCATCTATTACTACCATTCATTTTTTGTGGACTTCATGTATAGGTAAGAGCCCTCCGCAAGAAAAAAAAATTAGTTTCTAAATATTTTATATATTGTCGATTATGATCAACAGTGCTAATTTCCATTTTGAGAGGTTTTTCGTTGATTTTTACTAGGAAGCATTTGGAGTCAGATGGTCTTAAGAAGTTCGAAGCATTCTAGCCTACCTCTCTATATATATTGTTTGGCTTGGATCTTCGGATTTGGGCCTCCATCTTCTGATTTCACCTGTCTAGATACAACATGAGATCTGGTCGGCTAAATCCTAGTCCACCTCTCTCTCTTTATACACACACACACACACACATATATATGCATATATCTATATATATTGAATGAATCATCGGTGTTGGATTCCCATCTCCTGATTTCACCTGCCTGAATCTGACCTGAATTTGCTCAACTAGATCTTGGTCCACCTCTCTCTCTCTCTCTCTCTCTCTCTATATATATATATATATATATATATATATAT
>KE504888.1:62684-76548 GCA_000441515.1 Elaeis oleifera | reverse complement strand
CTCTCTCTCTCTCTCTCTCTCTCTATATATATATATATATATATATATATATATATATTTGAATTTGCCAAAATACATGGTTATTTAGTTATTCATTCAGTGTGATAATTGCACCCAGAATTTATATATATGGAGCAATTCTTAGATGAATTGCTAGAAGGTTTGAATAGCCAAAGTACCTTTACTTGTATCCACTTGCATTTGTACCAATTAATTTGGTGATCAAGTCATTTTGATGGTCTTGGCATACCTGCTCTTTTAATACTTTTTAGTCCCTAGTTATGCTTCGCTCCTAAAGCCATGTTAACTATGTGATTTAAAAGATATAAAATTTTGGCTAAAATTAGTGGTGTCTTGTGAAATCTCTAAGTTCTATATCCATTTTTATGAATTTTTCTACAGGTCAGGTTGGGGTACTCTGATTATGTGTGCCCTTGTTTGTGCATTTCAAGATATATGTGCTCTCCTGTCTATTATGGTCATTTAACATGTTAATGATTTATTACGCTTTACAAATGTGTGCGTGCACATATTTAATGGACTTATGTATGTCTGTATATATCCATGTATGAATCAATCAATACATAAATAATTCAAAGGTTCCCTTCAAGCAACTCTTTCACAAAACTTCTGGTATTTTTGCCTGCAGTACTTCTTAGAGTTGATGAAAGTGCCACGGGTTGAATCTAAGTTAAGAGTGTTTGCTTTCAAGATTCAGTTTGGGTCTCAGGTTGTATAGTATTTCTTCTTTCGTATTCATAAAAAATTAGCATGCTTGATGAAGTTCCTTTGATTTGTTATTCTGCCTCTCTCTTTTTTCTTTTCAGATCTCAGATATTAGAAAGAATTTGTACACTGTAGATGCTTCATGTGAAGAGGTATATGTCCAGTATTACCCAAAATCGTAACATTTCTTTTGAATGTATATTACTAGCTATCACTTTCTTTATGATGTGTTAGGTTAGGGGATCTGACAAGCTAAAGGAAATCATGAAGAAAATTCTATATCTTGGGAATACACTAAACCAGGGAACAGCAAGAGGTAATGAGGTTTCTCATGCTCTCAGAAGATTATCTGTATTTGATAAAGGGCACTGCAATAAGATTGATCGGTTGTTTATGGTAATGTTTGGAGGCTATTAGTAACCATATGAGAGATAAACTCATTTTGGGAAAGCATGTGGTCCTTGACTATTTTATTCATGTAAGTCACATTGCATAAGTTTGATTCCATAATGCTGATTATCGACAAAGGCTTAATTATGCAAAAACAGAATTTTTTGGGGTATTCAATTGCATCCTGAACTTTTATTTAGTGCAATTAGGTTATCCAACTTTCAAATTGGTTCAGTTCAGATCCAGCTGTAATTTCCATTGGCCTGCCATGATAGCGTCGTTACGTGATGTAATGTGACCCACTTATGTGGCCTCCTTTTCATGTTTCAAAACTTCATCATGGCAGGCCAATGGAAATCACAGCCAAGATCTGAATTGAATCAATTTGAAAGTTACATGACCTAATTGCATTAAATAAAAGTTGAAGATGAAATTGAAAACCCCCAAATGTTCCGGATTTTTTGCATAATTAAGCCATTGAAAATGGGACTATGATGATGGTTTAA
Source organism: Elaeis oleifera (assembly GCA_000441515.1). NCBI lineage: Eukaryota > Viridiplantae > Streptophyta > Magnoliopsida > Arecales > Arecaceae > Elaeis > Elaeis oleifera. The sequence goes on along the minus strand of KE504888.1, from coordinate 74,926 downwards.
ATGCATTATAATGGTTTATTCTTGGTAAATTAGTTTTTCTGTCACAATATGGTCAGAGGGTTTGTTGATATCTGATTTGAATGTGTGATGTGGCTTATAGTTAGTTAAGGCCTTAACAGTCTATGGTTACTCTTTAAGTTTAGAATTTGAACTTTTTTCCGTTATATTCAGACTGAGATTGAGCATTTATTTTAATGAGATCCTGTATTATTGATTTGGTAGATGCATTGATCAGGCTCATCTTGAACAACTTATTATTTGAAAAAATAAAAAACAATTATGGATATAAGTGTCTTCCTTTTTTTTTAAATTATTTCTTCTGGTCAGAAGTTTGCTTCAAGAGATATGATTAATTGAGCTAGATCACTTGGTTTAAATTAAACCTTGTTCATTGGTATTTAAGTAAGTCTGGCATCTGTACATAGGGGTAAAGCAATCCTCTAGATTTAGGCTGATCTAATTGAATATATGTGTGTGTGTGTGTGTGTGGTGTATTTCTGTCCTTTCTTCTTCCTTTCTATTCCCCATTGCTTCTTTTGGGCTAGAGGAGTTGCCACAGGTTCAAATAAAAATGGAATTAAAAATAGATTTGCTTTGTGAAAATCACATGGGGTCCTTTGAAGGTTTATCATCCCTGATTGTCCTTGTACCAATTTGGTAGCTAAGGCAAGAAGCAAGATCCTTGGTGTGAATCATATTTAAGCATCTCAGGCATGTGGTGACACATCGATCATGAGACATGGCATGGACAGCTGGTGAGGACAGGATTCAACAACATAACTAGTCACTTTGATGCGTTGATTATTTTGTAATTGCATGGCTTATTGTCTTGACCAACAAAAAGAGCATCTTATGTAGAAATCCGGCTTGCTTACCATGTTAGTGAGAATGACAAGTAATGTTCCTCTGAACTTCAACTTCTCTTTGCAGCACAAGGATGTGAAGGAGGCACACAGCAGATGAAGACTTTAAAACCAAAGATCCATTACTTAACATGACCATGATTGAAGATTAGTGGCCTAGGTCGTATGGTAGAAGATCAAATCGTGATGTTAAGATGAAGATTCATTAGTTGAAGATCCCACCGACAAACAAATTATGGCATACTTAATTTTGCTTGGCTTGTATTTCCTGTTTTTAATTGTAACTGTGAATTCTATGGTCCATAACTTAATATCAAGGGATCTTTTTAGTTAAATTATACAGGATTTTAAGCTTCCCCAATGGCACCTATATATCGGACATGTTGGATGCGCTAAATGGGTATGTCTAGACCAAATTATGATGACATGGAAAAGGATACAACATGATTTAGTTTATAAATTTCTTTCTCCCTCATCATCTTTAGGGTTTTTGCATATTCATCCTTTAAAAGATGCTTATGTGCCCTCAAAAAGTAAATATGAATATATATCCTCAAATTTTTGAACCTTGCTATATGTGCCTCTAAAATTTGAGAACCTGTGTATGCCCCTTTGAATTGTTGAAACATTCATCTATACCCTAGTGGTTTGATGGAATCCTCCAAATGAGAAGTAACATGATCATAATATTTTATTATTTTACCCTTAAAACTTTTTGCTCACATACTTTATAAAATAGTGCTTAATTGCTTTTTTATTGTTAAATAGTATGAGAATTGCACATTGGCACAAAATTTCATATCTCCTTAAAACATTTCACAAGATATGTAGAAGTAGGCTTCAGCAAATACATGTTAAGTTAGGTTTGAGCTAGGTCAAAGCCTAAATTAAGAACGATTGGGATAGCTTAAACCCACTTAGCCCAACAACAGTCTTAATTCTTCTAACTTGGGCTTTTCCTGACAGTTAGTCTCCAATCTCCTAGCAACGGGAAAGAAATATATGGTTCAAACTTTTTGTATTTTTTGGAACTTATATCATGTAGTTTTTAGAATTGGTTTTAGAGTCCTATTTTAAGTGAAATTGATTAAAACTTAAAAGAATCTTGTATTGTGTTGGACAAGTCATAGAGTCATTGGATTTAATTTTGGTTGTTTTAGGTGTCTTTCTAATAGGATTATGTGCTATTTTGAATTTGTTTTTTAGAAATATTTGGGGATTAATTACTTGCCTACTGAGAATCCTTGTTTGCTTGGAAAGCTTGTAAAGTCTATAAAAGGCCCATTCGAATGAAAAAGCATTTTAAAATGATTTATTTTGAATGTCTTAGAGGATTTCTTTCGGTTGGGTTGGACCTTTCCTGTCTTTCTCTCTTTCTATCCCTACCCTCTTCTCTATATCTTGCTTCTTCTACTCTTGTTACATGACTTCTTCTTTATTCTCTACTATTCTCTCTTATTTCTACTGCTGTTCTTCTTCACCAGATTGTTGGTAATGCAGATTGATTTTCTGCAGGATACTAAATCAGACATGCTGGAGTTAGCTTTAGATTGTTTAAGTTTTAACACCTTGCTGTCCTACATAACCTAGCTCGATCAAAGTCTACAGGTCAGGTTCCAACTTGATCCAAGCTCTCTGTTGATAGTGATGGTAAAGAGAAGAGGGAGAAACAGAGAGATAGGGGTCTTGGCTTGGGTAGAGGTGGTGAAAAGTAGGAAATGACGATGATGAGGACTTGATAGTGGTGTTTGTGGTAAAGAGAGGGCTTGAATCCTGGTGGTTAGGGAGCTAGCAATGGTGGTGGAGAGGATGGGCAAGGCAAAGATCAGATTTGGTGATGGTGTGCCCTTAGGGGTAAGAAACTATAGAAAGAAATATTGGAGATTAGGATTAGGTAAGTCAGCAATGATGTTAGGGATGTGAAGAATTGGTGGAGAAAGGGAAGGAGAAGAGAGAGGAGGGACCAGAGGGAAGGGGACGAACATGGAAAAAACGCACTATCAATATATTAATTTAGACTTTTAAGGGCATAAACGCACTATCAATATTTAAAGGGGTTAATAAGCAAACAAGGGATTGTTGAGGGTATATATTATATGCAAAGAAATTAATATCCTAGTTATAAACTAAGTGCTAGAATTAGTTACCTAATTCAATTGTGCAGATTAAATCAAGTTCTTCTAGTGTTTGAGTCATTTTAATATACGTAGGAGTAGGGTACTCCCTAAGATATCAACAGACGTGTAAGGAAATGACTAAAACTTCCGTTCTTCTTTCTCATTCCACTTTATTCTTCCTCTTTCTTCTGTATTTACTATCTTCTAGTTCTAATGAGAGATTTTCTAAGAAGAAGTCTGAAATTAAATGAGAAAATGTTTAGGGTTACCCCCATAAAGATTAAGTCTGAACAGAATTTACACTCAAATTATTCTTTTTCTTCCCAATTTCTCTTTCTTTGTTATATTTGTTTAAAACATTCTTTTAATTTCATTGGCATGCGGCAAGACCCTAAAATATGCAACTTTTCATCATCTTAACCACTACTTAAAGTAGTACTCGTATGATGTGGTTACATTAAATTCCATGAACATTGGCTATCATCATGATATAGTGCATGGTTGGTACCAATTTCACATCCTTGTGATAGAGAGCATCTCCATATCCCATATTTTAATGGTTTTGCTTTCTGTTTTGTTCCACTGTATTTCTATGACTAACCTACAGCATCATCACTTATATCTTTCAACCTAGGAGGCAAAGCTCTTAGTCTTCTTCACACCTAACGGGATAAAATTCTTACGTCTATGAATTCTATTCATTGTAATAATTGAGTCCTATTCTATTTTTCTGCATGGGTTTGTTCAGAGTGTTCCATTGTTATGTGTTTTAATGAATTGTCCTGTTTACCTACATCTATGTTATGCATTACTAAGGATGGAAGTATAATGATGCAGATAACATGCTAGCTTGACGTTGGCACAATTCATGTCATGTCATGCCATTCCATGCTAGTGCTTGGCACATTGACATGATAGCATGCCAAATACTTGCAAGCAACCATTGTCATGCCATTACCATGTGCAGATAAATATGATTTTGTTGCATCCATTTGAATTAGATTACTATTGCATATACTTGGTGTTGTTAGTCTTCATCATGTATAGTTCATGACATTATTTTGTCAGATCCTTCTATAATATTTTTTTTTCTTTTTCATACATGATTTAAATGGCATTGCAAGGAGTAGGCATATTAACATTCTAGGAGTTTCTCATGCATCTCTTTATTCTGAATTAATGTTTGGCATGTTGGATTGAAGATGTTTTCATATCCTTCTACCTCATGAAATTCCAAATTTAAGGCCATTTTCCTACCAGCAAGCTTCTATCCCTGTGCTTTCTTTTCAGTGCATAACTCTTTTATTTAGGCTCCCTCTAATTTTATTTTCTTTACCCTAATTTGTGACGTAAACCCTATTGTTTGATCCTATTCATCTGTCAATATTTCATGTTATTGTACTTCTCTATATGTCATTTTATAAATGCCATTCCAATATTTACTGACTAAATCACCCCTCCATGACCATGTTTTCCTGTCGACTTTTTCTTTCTAGAGAAGCATTGTGCTCTTTTTAGGTATCATTAAAAATTGTTGAGTGCTGGGATCTTTGCATTATGGCTTAAAGTTTCTTTTGTTGCATCTGTTTCCTTGAGATACAAATAGATCTAGCTGCTTTGTTGGTATGTTTAGAAGATCAAAGCATACACCATTATATGTGGGCCTTAATAAAGTTCAATCTGTTTATTAACAATATGATCCTAGGCAAGTCTTGTCCATTTATTTTCCCAGAAATAAGAAAGTTGTGCTTTATCTTTCTCCTTTTTGTTCCCTAGAAATGTATTGATAATGCTTCACTTACAGGTTCAGCTATTGGTTCCGTTTGGACAGCCTTCTTAAACTGACAGATACTCGTGCTACTAACAATAAAATGACATTAATGCATTATTTGTGCAAGGTATGGATACAATGGTTTCTTTTTGTACATGGCTTGAATCTATCTTTATGGATAAGTGGATATATCTGCTTGATAGGACAATGCAATTACTTTCCTAGTGATCTACATTCTAGACCTGTAGGATTTAATTTTATGCAATTTTCATTCTGCATGTATGCCAGTTAATGTTTATAAATAAGTGTTCTACCTGGAATCATCATGTGAGCTGATGTTTCTGGGTGGATGATTCCACAGAATTTGATTACATATGATTCAAAAATCCACATAATATTGGAATTTTTTTTAAGAAACACTTCTGTTTTTCAATTTGATAAATGGAACTTATTGTTTATATAACAATTTTTATGTCCCACAAAAAGTTTAACAAGAGCAGTCAGATTTTTTTTTTCAAGAATGCAAAATTGCAATCACAATAATAGGTGGCAATGATCTTGAATTGAAACAACTTTTTTGTTTTTTTAGAATTTCACACCATCCAGTATTGTTGTTATGGCATTTTCTACTGGTAGATTTTGGATGTTAGTTTATCAATTTTTATTAGTACATCATCATGATATACTGGACTATGATATATTAACTGACATAATTTACATGACTACAATAACTGTATGCTTAAAATTATGTATAAGATATATTCTTTCATTTAATATTATTTTATTGTTTTTCGATATCTATATATTATTCTTAGGTTGTTTTGTTTCCTTTATTTTATGCTTAGAATTGCCTTTGCTAGAAACTGGTACCATGTGATGGCTGACGTTAAACTGGTTGTGTCTCATACTTTGATCCATAAAACCATGAATCATGTCGTTGGAAAGTACTTGCTGGCGGAGGTTAGGTATTCTGGTATCTTCCTCTTGGTTTGTAAAAGAAAGGCCTCATATGTATGTTGTTATCAATTTTGGCTCCTTCAGTATATATATCCTTTGGAAACTCTGAAATTGAGTGGAACTGGCCTGTATTATGGTTGTATGTGAAACTCCAAAATTTAAACTTTGTTAAATTTGATACCCTCAATATTGTAAGATCAAGAAACTTTATATTATCATGCATTTAGAATTTCTGATATCAAGGTTGAAGAACTTTTACCCGTATCTTACTGGTATGCTCCTGTGCATTACTGTGTATGGTACCGTACACACAGGATGCCTATTTGTGCCAGCAACAGAAGTGATGTGTGTTGCCATGTATCAGCACACTACCATGCCAAGGGGCGTACCTATACCAGTACCTTACCTATGTGGTATGATCGATATGCACCAATTCTTGAATTTTTGGTTGGTATAGTTGGTTGTTCAATGTTGACTATGTAAGTTTGTTTTGTCTATAAGACAAGTTTCTGTCCAACTAGTATGCCAGGTTTATGACAGGTCCCTCTATTGCAAAAGATTCCTCATCACAAACTCAAGCTTTTCGTGTTTGGTAATGGTCACTGTCACATTTTCTTTGACATTTGGAACTGTGACTGTGAAGAATGTCCTTGAATATATCGTCATACTCTAGAATAGATGCCCTTGAAAATGTTGAAAATGTTATAGGGTTGCATGCAAGGTTATGTTAATGATTGGAAAATTCTGCTTGCAAACTAAAAATTTGGTTGTCACAGAATGATGGCATGCTTGTGAACAATAGTATGCTGATTGTTTAAGTTCTATGAAGCAAAGGATGGATCCATCATAGGTAGAGTAGGATGGGTGGGATAATTGAATATCAGGTTAGTTAACATTCGTGTGATACAAATGCAGACTAGAGATGGGAAAACACATCAAATGGAAGGTGTAAACATATCTTTTTTTGAAATAATAGTCAATCTAGTCTGATCTCTGACTGGAAACTAGTTTATTGCTTCATGGTAGTCATGCTTCATAAATTTTTGCTAGTTCATAAGCACTTCACCATCATTCTAATGTGTGAATTTTATGTTTTCTTGTTTTTAATGATCTTTCATATGTATATGCTAACTCCATCTAATTTACTCCTTCAGGTCCTTGCTGAAAGGTCACCATATCTTCTAGACTTTCATGATGATCTTGGCAGCTTGGAAGCTGCATCAAAGGTACCAAAATGTTGAGTTATTATTGCTGTTGATCTTGATAATGCCATAGTTTTCGCTTCTAATTGCTAGTTGTAAATAGATACAATTGAAGTTTTGGCTGAAGAACAACAAGCCCTTGTTAAAGGATTAGAGAAAGTTGAGCTGGAGCTGACTGCTTCAGAAAGCGATGGCTCCATATCAGAAATTTTCCGCAAGGTATAGCAATGAATGCAAGCTCAATGATATCATATAGAAATTAGTATAAATATACTTCACATGTTTTGTTAAAGTTAGCAATGTCTTTCTGTCCCTCTCACAACACCAGCCCACTCTCCCCCCCACACACACATGCATGTGGCCATGCATAACACGCGCGCGCGCACACAGATTCTAACTGAAACCTGAGACAGTTGTATGAAACATGTTGAGACATTGCCACAAGTTCCTTGGATGTATTATTCCCCTCAGTGCAATATCATATCTTTTGAATTTTTCTTTCCTGAGAAATATTTTTATGATATTTCAAAAAAAATCATGTTCTTCACTCTTCTTTTGCCATTTGAACAACATGCATGCTGTTTTAGACTTTGAAGGAGTTCACTGCTCTTGCTGGAGCTGAAGTGCGATCGCTGACGTCACTTTATAATGCAGTGGTATGACACTGAACTTGTATTTTCTAAACCAGGTTTCTATGTAATGCTGCAATTCTTCTGTGAATTATAACAATAGCCTTAAATGCTGACAGGGTAAAAATGCAGATGCACTTGCCTTGTATTTTGGTGAAGATCCTGCACGCTGTCCCTTTGAGCAAGGTAATTCTCATCTGTATATCTTTTTGAACAAATCATCCTGCTTGCTGCATATTTCAAGAAGATCTAAAATCTTGATCAAGGTTTGCCATACTGAATTGAACCGAGCAGTATGGGGCATAACGTTCTGTACTGGTAAATGCGGTCCCGGGTTGTACTGATATTTGAGATGCCGACTGGGCCCCATACTAACACAATAATAGATTGGCACTAGTATAGGGCCCAGTACCGAGATGGTGAATCTTGATCTTGAATCTTGATATTGTTATTTTCTATTTATATGATTTCTGTATATATCCATTTCCTTGCAGTTACTTTTCCGCACTTCATACTTAATTTGTAGTTTTTACTCTATGTAAATATTTTTGATAAGAAAAAAAAACCATCAGAAATTGTGTCCCTATCTCTTGTCATCTTTCCACTTGCCTGGTATATACCACAAGGGTGTGCTGGTTGATCATCCATTCAAATCCTAAATGTCTCTGCTTTCCTGGGCCCTACCCAATTTATTCAGGGTCTCCTTTTTTTTTCCCATTTTACATCAAATTCTCACTATAAATAAGAAAAGAAGTAATCTAGGATGCCCATCTTGATGTTTTGAAAAATTACTGTTCATTTTGCCAGTGTATTTTTTTCCCTTTTCTGGTAAGTTGGAAGTGATAATTGAGATAGGCATTTAAGCATCAGCATATATGGCACATTTTATTTTTTGGTTATGCATTGTTTACATGTTGACCTCCACAATCTGCTTCTAAGTTCCCTGTCATCCTCCAAACAGCATAGCATGTTCCTCTTTTCAGGATAATATATACTTTTTATCAGTTTTTCAGTTCTTCATAATCATGAACTAATCTCCATTTACCAAAACATTGCAGTTATTACTACTCTCCTGAATTTTGTGAAGATGTTTCGGCGGGCCCATGAGGAGAACTGCAAGCAGGCTGAACTTGAGAAGAAGAAAGCTCACAAAGGGGCTGAAATGGAGAAATCAAAAGATGTGAGCCCAGCAAAATGAAATTGCTAGATGATCTCTACTTTGCTCTCTTTGGCATGTGAATTCGATTTTTTTGTGCTTGAGAAATCCATGTTCTCGTATTTGGCGATCCAAGATTTTGCACGGGGCATGATGATTACAGAACTGGGACAACTTCTGCTCCGAATATTGCATCAAAAGCACCATGCAGGTTAACTTGCAATGGTAAAATTTTTTTGACTTTATTATTGTGCTTTTCTATCTCCCCAGCTCCACAACCCACCTATGCCAGGGAAAAAATAGAGATGCACACTTTGATATAGTAGCCCTTAGAATACAACCATTCGTCTTGTAGCTGACAGGAGATGTGTGTTGGCTATTTTCTACAGGTACTTTTCAGACCAGTGCTGATCCCTGACTGGCTCATGCGGCCTCTGATTCAATACTCTGACCTATGTGTAAAGCTAACCCCACGGTCATTCTATTCTTTTTGTATAGTTTCTGTTTATTCCATTTCCCCTTGTTTAGATGCAAGCCGGAATAGGTTAGAAGCTGTTGTACAGTAGCAATGAAAGAAATGTGAAAGCAGGAAATGTGCCTTTTCCCCTTAGTAAGTAGGTCACACAGAGAAATATCTTTATATTGTATCCTCATGAGTAATTTTGTAATTCAAGATAGCTCAGGCAGTGAGAAGTAAAATTTTGTTGCTCATGATGCCTTTTTTCCTCTTCTTTTCATCTTCGTCCTCTTCTGCCATCAATATTGAGACTTCAGGCTTCAAAGAATGCTAACTTCAGGTAAACCAGTCATCTGTTATTAGGATTTTACTTTGAAGTAATTGAATTTTGATGTAACATCTCAGTTCATGTAGGCTCGTTTAATGCACAGCAAGTGGTATGCAATGCTGATATTACATGATACAATGTGGTACGGTAAGTATTTCATTTATGTTAACAACAGTCATTGCTATTGGTCAAATGATAAATGTTTGTCATGTCCTTTTCTGTATGCACTGACAGTTGTACAAAGATTAATCTAACAGGGTAAGTTACAATTCCTCTTTGTTTTTGCATTATATTTTATCTTGGTAAAAATTCTAAACTTTGCCATTGTAATGTATGCTGTATGACACTATGTCATTTACACAGATTAAATCACAGTGATAGGCTACTCTGGTATTTCTGTTTCAATATGTGTATGCACACACGCATGTATATAATATCCATTATTTACTTCTAATATATGAAAATTTGGTATGTATTCAAGTCTAAATGCAGCATTCATATCATCCCTATTTCTTTTTTTGAAAATTATTTTATTAAAGAAGAGGAGGGTCACGAAGCATGTCACTGTGCTTTTAGATCTCTGCCTCACCTTGTTTTGTGTGAGTTTTTCATTCTATGCTTCTACATCTTAAGATATGCTAGAACTTTGAACTACAGCAGCAAGCAATTCATAATTTTTGCATTTTTCAGAGCTTTAGAGAAGGAATCAGTATGTGAAAGTGAGGTGGTCATTGGTTGTATAAATCTATATAAAAAACCATTGCATCAAAAGTTTGTCCTTTCTTTTTCTTTTTTGTAGAAGTCCTTTCCTTTTTAGTTGACTTATCTTCACTTAAAATATGCAACCAGGAAGTTATTTTTGTTGTACTTTAATTAATAGGGTTATAAACATAACAATGTACACCTAAGCCTTCTATGCATTGATGATGATATTTGCGCTGTTAGTTTACCTGCGGTTGGTGGGTCGCAATTGCAAAGTCTGCAACTGAGGTGTAGACTTTCCAAAAGACTGTTCGGATGCTTGCCCTTAAATTGCAAGCATTCAAATTACCTGTTTGCTTGCCTAAAATTGCTACTGCAAGTTATATTTGAATTGCCAAAAATGCACCAAATCTTATTTTGGAATTTTAGACGAAATTTATTGTAATTTCAACTACAAGATTTGTTTGTAATTGAAAACAGTCCTGAAAGGAGTCCATCACCACTCTCCAACCATTTTTTTTGAAATTTAGTATAATGCAATTTTGATATATTAAATATCTATTAATTATATTAATAAATATACTATAAACTATAAATTTATTATAATAATATTAATTATATAAGTAGATTTTATAAATACTATAATGATATAATATTTATTGTTACAATATTAATAATATAACTATTATTTTATTGTTATTGTATCATAATTATTTTTATTATAATCTATATATAATTGAAACAGAACTAATTTTTACAACTGTAATTCTGTTATAGCATTTCTGATTACAGCATGTATTTCAATTGCAGGCAAACAAACAGCCTAGGAGATGAAGAGTAGACCGTAGCATTTGAGCTAGAAATTGTTAGTTTTCCTACGACAACTATTAATCACTAATGATTAACATGGGCTGCTGAAGTGAGGATAATATGCATTATTATTAATCGGAAAAACCACTAAGAAATGAAAATTGACTATTCTTGAGTCAGGCCGCAAATGGGTCGGGTACCCGTGATCCGACTTAGCCCAACCTGTTTAGATCTAATCCGACCCATTTTAAAGGACCGCAGGGCCAGGTCGGGTTCTAAAATTAAATCCATGCAATATTTCGGGGTGGATTTTAGTGTATTGAATTTGGATCCAATTCGATCCAAATTCAGTATTGAATCTGTTGGGTATAAAATACTTCCAGCCGAAGTTTGTGACGGTATTGGCTTCTCCGGGAGCCTTCCGGTTTCCGGCCCTGGGCGACGCATCTCCGGACTTCTCCGGCGGTCGAGCTTCCACAATGTTCTCAAGCCTCGTTGACAAACGAGCTTCTACGGTGTCCACTACAAGTGTCGATCGGACTCCTCCGACGGACGAACTCTTACCACATCCTCCGGACTTCTCCAAGATGGGCTTCTTCAGTCGTCTATCAGGCTGCTCCAAACGCTCTCCGGACTCCATTACCGGCCGACCTTCTACATTGATCGACCGTTTTTCGGACCTCTTTCAGGTCCTTTCCAGCCACGATCGACTCCAATCCGAACTTCTTCCAGAACTTCGACAGTGGTCGAACTTTTCCAACACCAAATCTCTATGGCGGTCGACCGCCTCCTGGACTCCGTCCGGACTCATACGGGAGCCGGTCCAATTCATCCGAACTCCTACGGGAGTCGGACTTCTTCCCGAATTTTATTGCAGGAGGGTTCCATCCGGGCTCCAGCGGGAGACGGTCCACTGCCCCGAACTCCTTTGGAAGCCGAACTCCAATTGCAGATAAACTTCCTCCGAACTCCTACGGGAGCCGGACCATTACTCCGAACTCCTATTACAGATTGACCTCCGTCGAACTCCTACGGGAGTCGGACTACTGCCTCAAATTTCTACTGCGGAAAGACTTGAGCTCCTACGGGAGTCAGACGACCTACGCCAAACTTCTACTGCAGATGGTCTACTTGAAATCCCTATTACGAACGGTCTACTCCGAGCTCCCACCAAGAGCGGTCTAATCCGAGCTTCTACTATAGCCGGGCTACTTCAGATTTCTACTACGAGCGGTCCACGTCGGATCCCC
>KE504888.1:29261-40401 GCA_000441515.1 Elaeis oleifera | reverse complement strand
AAACCTGTTTAAAGCCTTTAAAAGGCTCTGTACACACAGAAGAAAGGGGGGTTCGGTTTCTGCCGCCGTACGAAGCCGTACGGAATCAGGAGAAGACACAGGCGGAAGCGCTGAGAGAGAAAGGAGCAGGAGGCTCCTGGACAGCGGTCGCCAGACACTTCAGGGGTTCAGGGGGTCCTTCAAGAGAGAATTGGGTATACAAGGGTTGAGGGTGAGGTCTCCTCTTGTAAAAATTCTTTTTCATAGTGAAGTTTGCATGCCCTGTGGAGGCGAGCCCTTTTGTGGCTGATTCACGTATTTTGATTGTTTTCCTTTTGTTTTGTTTCTTCTTTCTTCCTGCTGCATCGCGTGGTACTGGAAAGGTCTTGGAAGGTGGTGTCCAGGCCAGACATCCACCCAACATATGTAGACTGATCTTTGGTTGTGTTTGTACTGTTTATACATCAAATTAGGGCAATCTGATACGTACATGCATACTTTGCTCGCGCCCCAATCTTTGAGCTTTTCTAATCAAATTCTCCAATGTATAAGTTCATCTTTTCCTTCTACATTGTGATAGTCCCCATCGGTGGGTTGGAAATTTAAATGGGACATATAAGGATTTAAAGTGGGCCACAACCATAACTTGGCTTAAGCATTTTGGCCCACGTGGTTTTAGGCCTAATAAAGTAATGGGTTGGGTTGGGGCGTTACAAATAGTATCAGAGCCGCAGAATACCTAGCTAATCGAGATTGGGGTTCGGGCGTTACAAATGTTATTATGATAGTCCCACATCGATGGGTTGGAAATCTAAATGGGACATAATAAGGATTTAAAGTGGGCCACAACCATAACTTGGCTTAAGCATTTGGCCCACGTGGTTTCGGGCACAATAAAAGTTATGGGTTGGGTTGGGACGTTATAAATGGTATCAGAGCTACTCTTGAGGGTACTATCATATGGGGCCACACTAGAACAGACTGTGCATCCTGGTGAGGTACCCTTGATCCGGCTGGGGGAGGTTGATCATAGATGACGGTGACAGTAGCGTAGTGGGTTGACCTCCGGAGTCCCATATGGATGTGTACTGGGAGGGGATACTGGGGCCAAAGTGGGTCCTGACGAGGACGTCAGGGATCTAAAGTGGAGGAGATTGTGATAGTCCCACATCGGTGGGTTGGAAATTTAAATGGGACATATAAGGATTTAAAGTGGGCCACAACCATAACTTGGCTTAAGCGTTTTGGCCCACATGGTTTCGGGCTCAATAAAGTTATGGGTTGGGTTGGGCGTTACATACATATTCAAGAATATACCTAGTGGCATTGTTGAGAGATTGGGGAAGAAATTTTTATAAAGAGTCCTCCTTTACAACCAAAAGATCCATTGAGATGTGGACTTAAAGTTCATCACTCAGCTGATCACCTTAAACCTATCCCCTTAGGAAAGCCCAATATTTTCTGCTATACATAAACATAAGTTATGCACCGGAAAAGTGAGCTAGGCAAGTTTTTTAAGCACAACTACTTTGTTGAGTAGATGAATTGATGGTATATAAATCCAATGTTTCAAAACACAAGAATGAGCCACACTGCAGGTCAGCATGTTGTAGGATCTGAAACTTCTTGTTTCTTTTTTAAACTTTCTAGTCCCATTATGTATAATACCTGCCTTGCAATAAAAAATTTTGCTTATATGAACTTGTCCTCGACTTATTGCTGCCTCTTTCCAGTGGTTCTGTCATAGGGACTTAACATAAGCATTTCGGTTTTTTTCTAGTTTGATGTTGTTCCTCCAGAAATTGGCATGTCCAGAAGTTCTTCCAGAATGAGGATGGCAACAGAAGAGTCAACCAGGAAAAGGAATGCTGCAACTGTGAAAATCAGCCCATGGATCTTGGCAAGACTGAATGCTGAAGAGGTTTCAAAAGCAGCTGCACAGGCAAGGAAGAAGTCTAAAATCCTGCAGCCCATTGGAAGACTAGAGGTACCACTGGGGCAAGAAAAAGATAATAGCTTGGGCAGTGGCAGCGAACGGATGGTTATGAGGACTGACAACCGTAGAAGGGCTAACAAGAGAGGTAGGATGTCCAATGACATCCCTCTGGAACCCCTTGCAAAAGTAACTGCCAGTTCTCCTGGGAGTAACTCCATTGACCTGGCTCCAGAGACATCCAGCAGTTTGGCACCTTTGCAGCTTGAAGCAAGGAATGCTTTCTGGACAAGCCAAGACATGTTATCTACTAGGATGGTTGCATCTTCTCCGGATAGCAGTTTGGGTTCACCAGATCTCCATCCGTTCCATGTGTCTTCCTCTGGAGCTGAAGAAGAACAGGTCCCGAAATCCTTCTCCACATATGCTGTTGTCCAGAAGGGAATTCAGATCTCAATATCAAGTGATGGGTATGAAGCATCCGGTGGTGAAGACAGTGATCGGTTTCCATCCAGAATTGTAAATAGATCTGTTACTAACCCGATCTTCAACTCAGGTCAGGGCGACATTGTAGATGAATTAGAAGTACCATCCTTGGCAGGCCTGGAATCTGACAAGCAACACTTTGATCAAATGTAATGACTGAGGTTTATATGTTTCATTGCATTAGGAGTGAACATCATGGCATCACTTTCAAGTCATATTCTATTCTTCCTGAAAGCAGTCAATTTAGTTGGTGACTTGATCACCATTCTGGCCTGAGATTCTGAAGAAACTTGTTCTCTTTAGAGGTAACTACTCTGGTCGTATGTAGGGTTATCTGGCGTAGAAGTTGTGATAAAGACTGACGAATGGTTTGCTATGTTCAATCTTGAAATTAGCAGTTATTTCTTTCTTTCCTGTACTCTGTTTTATGCCTTCGTTTCCTGCTGTAACCCAAAATTTATTGGCTCATCTGTTGCTTTCTGTTATTAAGGACATGAATTCATAGAAATTTTTTGTTGGCATTCCAAGCTAGATGCATGCCAGGTAGCTTTGTTATCAAGTTTGTCAGGCTCCAAGGCATCTTCTCTGCCCATGGTTTTCCCTTTGATTTAAAGGATTTTCCATGTAAATCCTGTGTTTGCATTGATCTTTATCTGTTCGATTTCTCTTTTTGTTGACATCTTGCTCCAACATTATTCATGCTTTCAGTTATCTCTGCAGCTATTACTGTTGCATCAGGAAATCCTACAACAGAGTTTTGTTGTAGTAGATCTCATGCTGCGAGTGTTTGTGGAGATTTCTCTAAGATGCGCCTCTTGTTTTGCAGTAGGCTACTAATTGGTGTCAGATTAACAAAATTCTCAGCTCACTTTGCTGCATATTGGAAGAATGTTATTCATTACATTTTACAATCAGACAACAAGAAAAAGGTTTACAAGAAAAATGGGATGATGGGAAAACAGGTTTCTTTTCCCATCCCTTCCACAATTTGTGACACCATATAAAGCTTGCTATAAAACAAATGCTGTACTCTTCTCCTGGATTGTGAGATTTTTTCGCTACACCAAAGCAATGCCTGTAGATTAGTGTTCGATGTGATGATTATGGTTCTCTGTTGTAGCTTGGATGTGGTCTCTGAAGTTCATGAACAATTTGAAAGCAAGATTATAAATAAACTGAGAGATGGGGGCAAAGTCTCAGACTTGTAGAGCATCTTTCTCTTCTGGTTCCAATTCTGTTCTGTAATAACTTCTATTCTCCAAATTTGTGCGGCACTCCAACTTGCAGCTCTCGAAGAATATGCAGCTCATGATGGTCTCAAGAACAATGATGAGGGAATGCATGTAAGTGATTGAGAAGGCCTCCCAGATGACTGATGGACTGAATTTTGACAGATGGTATGGCCTCACAACCCTGTACTGAACAAAGCTTCGATAGCAGCCATCCCCAGATTGGCAGGCAAGGCCAGAGTTAACGCCGTCATGAGCCTGCTCCTGATGAGCATGAATGCCTTGAGGACTGGGAGGTACCCACTGCAATTCTCCATTGCTGCTACTATAATTGCCAGGTTGCAGAGTACTGTTGCATTGGCGATGATCACCGAGTAGAGAACAGCAGCAGCTGCAGATAGGAGGAAAGAATTGCTCGAAGAGAAGCCAATGATATCCACACCATTGAAGACAAGGAATAGGAGCGAAAATATGGTGGCATTGGCTGAGAGGATGGCAAAAGAGTTGAAGAGATAAGTCAGTAGGAGCGAGCGATGAAGGCGGAGGAACGAGGATAATGGAGGAGCATGATTGCGGTGGGAGAATTCGCGAATAGTTTCAACGATGGATGCTTTGGCTAGGAGTAGGAAGGTGAGGTTGAAGGGGAGTGTGAAGACAAAGGAGAAGATTGTTGAGAGATCTTGAGTTGGACGAGGGAAAAGAATTGGGATGTAGGAAAGCCTGCAGCTTGGAACAATGATTCAAGGCGAGAAGAGATGCTGGGTAGGATGACAGCAGAAGAGGTGATGAATGCTTGGGAGAGAAGCAGGGAAGCCGAGACAGGGAAGACGAAAAGGGTGGCGATGGAGGTGAAGGAGTGGTAGCTCTGGAAAAAGGCATGAATGGATCTTCTTATGATTTGTGTAGCCATGCCCATGGTGGGTGGTGGTTCTCCGCCTGGATGATGGGATGTAGATTCTCTTTGGAAATGGTGAGGGGAGTGGAAGTGGGTGGTATAAGAATGGGGAGGAAGGCCTTTGATTTTTTTCCCCACTCTTTCTGTTTTTTAATTTTGGAAGAGGGTGGCCCCCCCTGGATCCAGGGTTGGTGTTTTAGAAGAATGATGGACCACCTACTAAACAAACAGCCCCATAGCAGGGCCAGTTAGGCATGGACTTTACCAGCAAATGTTTGGACAGTTCATGTCAATAGTTTCCCTCCCTAGGAAAACACACCCTCATTTGTCTGAGCCCTCTCCAAAATATTTGCTTGTCTCAATGCAAATATTATTATTATTTCTTTTTAACTACCCTGTGATTGGCAAGGAATCCAAACTAAAGTCCCTTTTTGTGGTCGAACATTCAGGCTATGAAACAGGATACCAGACATAGCTGCAGAAGAGTACCAGACGGGGAATTAAACCAAACAAATGGCTTTAGCCTCCTAACGGTGCTTTATATCTCAAGTCAATGTGTTTCAAGGTTTGTTATACCTACTGTTTAATTGAGGGTGGTTGTTGGCTTTAAATTGTTGGGTTTGCTTAACAAAAAATTGCTGGCTTTAAATCACTTCAAGTTTGAGACCATAGTTATTGAAAAAGTTATCAACTCCCATTCCTGGTTATTTTTGTCGGCCATGTTGAACTTATGTTTTCAAATATCAGAGAAGCATAAAGAAGGTGAATAGGATAAGGGTGGTGTATGGAACATTTCCATCAGTTGGTGATGTGTTGCATTAACGAAAGCTTTTGATAGGTAAGGCTCAATTAACTGACATACTTGTGGTTGAGTTACGTTAGGTACATCGTCGTAGTATAGCAACTGATATCAACAACCAAGTGCTCATATCAAATGATTTTGTCAACTTTGATGGTCAGGTAGCACTGGCTTAAAATAAATCCTTTAATAAGCATTCACTAAAGTCCACCGAGATGGTGACATCCCTTATCCCCATTAGAGACAGATCTAATTCACTAGGTTTCGGTGGAGTTGTGAGGATAAACACTTTTATTATGCAATAAAGTCATGAAGGAGTTCTGTTTTTTGTTGATATCTTTAAAGTCATAGATTATCATCTTTCAGACATACTCTAGAAAGAAATTCTTTTTTTCCAAGATAGATGTTTGTTCCAATACGCAATTTGTCTCTTAAGACCAAAATTATTCCATATGCTTCCATGGGACGAGCCAAGTGGAATTGAATTATAGGAAAAGGGAGAGGAGGGTGGAAATGATGTGGACATCATGGGGTTGGGCCACCTAATTTCTGGCAGAATTGGCTCTGAGTTTTGGAAGTCCAATCCCTTCTATAAATTTTATTGACCGAATTCCCTGACCTTATTAACTCATCCTCTATTGAATGAGATTCGATGTAAACAATTGAAAAACGTTTTTTCTTTGAACCATAACCCCTTAAAGTGTTGCCAAGTTTTCAACATTAGATTGTGATATTTCCTAATAATATAACCTTCGTATTATTTTTCTATTTTTATGTTATATTCACGTTATCTTATTCCAATAATCTCTCAAATAACCGTCACCACAACCATCCGGCTTTATTCCAATGATTTAGGTCAACTTTATAGTACCTCATTTGTCAAGTATTTATCAAATATTTTCTTAAAAATTTAATAGATAAATATTCTTATAAGATTCAATAAATATTTTAATGATTAAATGCAAGAAGAAGCTGAGAACAACTTTTTTTAAATTATTATTGTGTACAGTGCGAAAAAGGATTTCTTACGATTGGGTTTTCTTCAGCCAGACTCATCAACTAGGTGGGGACGACAAGGATGACTACCTTTTCTACCGATCATTCTTCTTATGCATAATAATCCAAGATTCTATCATCATTATTTTTTACATTGCAAGCAAAGGTGACTGATGGGGCCCATTGTCATTCTCCAAGCATTGAAAAGAACAATGCACTAAACATGTATACAATTATTTTTGGCTCTCATCACTAATTAATGATCAACCAAGAGATGCTTTTGGTCCACATGAGATGATATCTCGGTTCACCAAAGATCTGAAGAATGGTGCAGTGGAGCAAAACTCTCAGCTGGTCTACTTCTCACATAGGAGAATACAATTGTGGCCACTGTATGAATTCAGCTCATACACCACCTTTTCTTTCTTTTCTTTCTTTCCTCCTAATAATTGCAAGGTACGTTGTTAAGGAAGCAATGTGGGAGCCTTTGGTAAGAGGTCACATCGTTTGGTATGGAAATTGGTATCTTAAATTTCTGAAGTTTAGCTCCTTATGGCCATGTCTATTTTAGCAAGACTGGCACTGGCACAGTCTTTCTCATGATTGGATGCTGTGCACGCTACATGTCCTTCCACTTTGCTTTCATATACAATCGAGGGAAACAAGGAACATGAAGGAGAACAAGTAGCAGAACAAGAAGTTAGAAATTATAATGGACCACAGTCACATTAATCTCCACGAGATCGCTGAATCCATTCTATAGTTTTTGAAATGTTCTCCTCGATTGGCTGTCACATTGCATCGACCCTGCAAATTAATCCATCACCACAAAATTGTTCGATAAGGTAATCCATCAGTTATCTTTCATTAGTCGGATAACTTGGCAAATTAATCTCGAAAGCTGCTCGACATTGACAATTTTCACAGATCATATATTATCCAACACCTCTTAATCAAAATAAATATATATATATATATAGTTCCATAAGTATACGCTAATTTGATGATGTATCAGAAATACATCTTTAACATTTTCTTAATGCGTGCATCTTAATTTTCACTGTTTTCTCATGAGCTTTGGAGAGATTCTTTTAATGTTTTGTTTAATTAATATAATCCATGGTGCCTACCATGATTGAGTTTTCCAAAATTACAAATACAGAGAATAGCATGCTTATAAAGAAGCTTAAGATAAGTGGTCAGAGATTGTTGAACCCATCGTGCACAAGCAAGTTGGATGAATCCTCTGCATCAAGTCCATTTATAAGCCTGATGTATGCATTGTTGACTTGTTCCCTATCAACTCAAGCTTTTGTATTCGAGACCATCTACGATCGTTCGTGATGGGCATTTGACACCTTAATTAGGAGCATCCCAGTTTCCTTCCACATGGTTTTTTTTTTAGATGATTAGTTGGTATAATTCCAGGCAAGGCAGTATTTTGACAATGTACCTAATTTCTCAAGTCTTTTAATATTCTCAAGTCCGGTCATCTACCTTCATGCCTTCACCATCGCTTTAAACCAAATTTAAACCACCAAGCTTTGTCAATACTTCTTGCTGAGTCTTTTTTTAATGTGCGGCATAAGGAGTTAAGGACACACAGTCCTACCATTGAAGATTGCTATCATAATAGGTCAGAAATAGAAACGCATACGTAAGCTTCAAGGGAATCTACTAAAATTGCCATACGTAAGTTTCAAGGGAATCTATTAAAATTGGGTACTGGAGGGTCTACCAAAGAAAGTTTACAAGCTAACAAATAAAAGAAAGCACTATCCATATCAATGAGCGAAAAAAAAGTCCACAGGGCATACCAGACATAGCTCAGCATTTCTTCTAGCTACCACCATGGAAGAGTTTTGCTGGTAGCAAATGATAGTGTTGCAGCCAAGTAGCTGACAAAGAATCTGACTTAAAGTGGCCCATGTTCATGACATCATAACCACACTATATTCGGCATTAGCCCCACCTGGATTGTAAAATAGATAGATGTTAACTACCTAACTCTAAAAGAATGCTTAAAGAGCCAATGCAAAAGTTTCTTATCAACATGCATCTCACTTACTGGTAAATTAGGATCTGCAGAGCTGGCAATGACATCACAAAAATGATAAGCATGTTTGGGTGCATCTCCTCACAAGGTTGATGCAATACGATCTTCACAACTTTTAATGGAAGAGTCCATGCTAGTTGTCTTAATAAGGTGAAGGTCTTAGCCATGGGCATACAATGGCGGATGCAATAGAGAAAATGTGGGGTCAATTGACTCTATAAAAAAGAATTGACCCATATATTATATACTAAACTACCAGTAGAAAAAGATAAAATCAAAATTGACCCCATAATAATAAAAAAAAAAAAAAATAACAAAATTAGAACCTACAACATAAGCAAAAGCCAAAATTGATCTCACTAATTTATGAATTGACTCCATATCTCGTGTAAAAATTTGAAGAAATAAAAGATAAAAAAGACCACAACAAAAAATAATTACGATCTATATTTTCTCTCTTTAATGACCCATATATCCAATCTCTCTTTTCTTCTTTCTTTCTCTTACACCACTTTGACATCTCTCCCTCTCTTTCCTTCTTTCTCTTTTTTTATTAATTATTTTTTTATTAATTTTTTAATATCCCACTCCAACCCCATCTATCCACCTCTTATATTTAAATTTCACATCAATTATTTTTTATATCCTAAAAAAATCGCATCAATTTATTTTTATTATAAAAGATATTTAAAATATTGTATATTATCATTTTTTATATATTTTATTATTATTTTAAAAAATAATATTTATTTTTTTCTTCTTTATCTGCAGCTCTTCCGCTTCTTTTATTATATTAACCCTACAAAGTAAAATTTTTGAATCCGCCACTATAGGCATACTTTTAAATATTTATTCTAACACTTGAAGAAAACAAACTAGAAGCTGGATGAAATTAATTGTACTGCTCTAAACAAAGAACATTATTTTAAAATTGTTTCTAAATTTTATATTTATCAAAAATTTAAGATTCTCATTCATCTTATTATTATAGAACCGTTGGACATAACAAATAATTTCCATTACAACACTATCCATTACAAATATTGCAAGAAAGATAGAATGGAATGGTGTCACCCCTAAAATTATCTTAAGGAATTAAAGACTTATATAATTGACATTCAATCTATAGGTCAAGTTGCAACAAAGTGCCTCGCCCTCCACTATATACTCTCGTGCTTGCAAACTATTTTTATTACTTCCTGATTGTAAGCATTCAATCAGTGGATCATTCATTTTTGAAGTGAAAGTATATGTCACATCTCAAGCCGAGCATATAATAGACGCTGCACATCTATAAGGCGGATCTCACAAACATACAAGATTATTTGACGAATGAATGTAATTATTTCATCATAATTTTTGATTAATAATAAATAATCTTAATTTTCAAAATTAAGATTTTTTTCAAATGCTCTAGACAAACTAGTGCGCTCCCCCAAATCTAAGATCTGAAAAAAATAAAAAAAAATAATAATAAGCTATATTAGTCCAATAGACAACATAATACTTCAAAGTGGGAGAAAGCATATTAATAGATAACAAATCAAATAGAATATCATTCATTGGTCAAAATTTAATTCTTTTCAAATATCAAATTTTTTTTTTTTTTCAAAAAATATATGTTTCACAAAATGATACTAGATCCAATATTTGGCTATGGTCATGTAACCAAATATCATAAGTCGGTAATAAATAATCGATAATAGATAACAGATAATGTACCACTATTCTATTCATTAACAATGTGATGTCAAAACTAGTTTTTCATATTACAAATTGATAGGATCAATGAATAAATTCTATTTATAAGGTCAAAATAAATTATAATCATATAAAATATATACAAAAATATTTTCACAGATTATCCAGCCATATTATTTAAAAACCTCGTTCAGAACAGAACATATGTTCCCACTGATTTATTTATGGAAGTATCAAAATATATTTAATTTTATATTAAAATAAATAAATATTTTGTTATTTAATCAGACAGATGTAAAATTATGTAAAACTATTTTAGAAACACACCAAAAAGCATTACGTTGCTTATATTTAATAGATGTCAAATCAAGATTATATTAATCCGGTTGCAGCGATGCTTCGCGATCTATTCGTCCAAAGCAACACTTACATATAGGTATATTCGGCGGTATGCTAATATTTTAAATGATTTTTAAATTTTAAAATTTCAAAAGATTTAATCATGGGGATGGGTACTCCATCTTACCACAGGGCAAATGCCGGATCATGTGGACGGTGGATGGCACGCAATTGAGAATTGGTGGACGGTGGATGGCACGCAATTGAGAATTGGTGAAATACAAGGGGTAGCGTCCAATTGCACATAGTGCATGCGATACGGAGGCCTCTGCAGGAAGTGGCACGGTACAAGCGACGGGAGACATTCACGGGAGAGAAAAATGACAGGGTGAGAGACAGAGGGAGGGAAAGTGCGATAGTGAGAGAGAGAGATTCACGGGAGAGAAGCATGGGAGAGACGGAAGGGACGGTGCGATGGAGAGAGAGAGAGCTATCGGGAGAGCGCGGGACGGCCCTTCCTTTTCCTTTTTTTTCTTTTTTTTTCCTTTAATTTTTTTTCTTTGTTTTTTTTTTTGTGGCACGGGTGTGGACAATTAAGGCGCGCGTCGGCGCCCCCGTTATATCTTCCCGTGCCCTCATCCACGCACGCTTAAAGCGGGGCTGCATGGAAGCGGGCCTTGTCTTTGGTTCGATGGGTCCAGACCGGAGATCACAATATACATTTAAA